>OZ038380.1:168357661-168474192 GCA_964036045.1 Eutreptiella sp. 'Long Island Sound 2002'
CCACCCGGGCGCCACCCACCCACCCACCCACCCACCCACCCGGGCGCCACGAATGTTTTTGGGCACATTCCGGCTTCAGCCCAATTTGGTCCGAACAGCCGGAATGCCAAAAACGAATCTTTTTGGGCACATTTGGGCTTCAGCCCACTTTGGTCCGAACAGCCGGAATGCCAAAAACGAATCTAGTGGGGCACATTCGGGCTTCAGCCCAATTTGGTCCGAACAGCCGGAATGCCGAAAAGGAATGTTTTTGGGCACGTTCGGGCTTCAGGCCAATTTGGTCCGAACCGGGCGCCAGCCACCCACCCACCCACCCACCCGGGCGCCACCCACCCACCCACCCACCCATCCGGGTTTTTGGGCACATTCCGGCTTCAGCCCAATTTGGTCCGAACACCCGGAATGCCAAAAACGAATGTTTTTGGGCACATTCAGGCTTCAGCCCAATTTGGTCCGAACAGCCGATATGCCGAAAACGAATGTTTTTGGGCACATTCGGGCTTCAGCCCAATTTGGTCCGAACAGCCGGAATGCCAAAAACGAATCTTTTTGGGCACATTCGGGCTTCAGCCCAATTTGGTCTGAACAGCCGGAATGCCGAAAAAGAATGTTTTTGGGCACATTCGGGCTTCAGGCCAACTGGGTCCAAACCATGCAGGCGCCACCCACCCACCCACCCACCCACCCGGGCGCCACCCACCCACCCACCCACCCACCCACCCGGGCGCAACGAATGTTTTTGGGCACATTCCGGCTTCAGCCCAATTTGGTCCGAACAGCCGGAATGCCGAAAACGAATGTTTTTGGGCACATTCGGGCTTCAGGCCAATTTGGTCCAAACCGGGCGCCACCCACCCGTCCGGGCGCCACCCACCCGGGCGCCACCCACCCACCCAGCCACCCACCCACCCACCCGGGCGCCAGGAATGTTTTTGGGCACATTCCGGCTTCAGCCCAATTTGGTCCGAAAAGCCGGAATGCCAAAAACGAATCTTTTTGGGCACATTCGGGCTTCAGCCCAATTTGGTCCGAACAGCCGGAATGCCGAAAAGGAATGTTTTTGGGCACATTCCGGCTTCAGGCCAATTTGGTCCGAACCGGGCGCCACCCACCCACCCACCCACCCACCCACCCACCCGGGCGCCACCCACCCAACCACCAACCCACCCACCCGGGCGCCACGAACGTTTTTGGGCACGTTCCGGCTTCAGCCCAATTTGGTCCGAACAGCCGGAAAGCCAAAACCGAATCTTTTTGGGCACATCCGGGCTTCAGCCCAAATTGGTCCGAACAGCAGAAACGCCAAAAACGAATCTGTTTTGGCACATTCGGGCTTCAGCCCACTTTGGTCCGAACAGCCGGAATGCCACAAACGAATCTTTTTGGGCACATTCGGGCTTCAGCCCAATTTGGTCCGAATAGCCGGAAAGCCGAAAACGAATCTTTTTGGGCACTTTCGGGCTTCAGCCCAATTTGGTCCGAACAGCCGGAATGCCGAAAACGAATCTTTTTGGGCACCTTCGGGCTTCTGGCCAATTTGGTCCGAACCGGGCGCCACCCAAGCACCCACCCACCCACCCACCCGGGCGCCACCCAACCGGGCGCCACCCACCCAACCACCAACCCACCCACCCGGGCGCCACGAATGTTTTTGGGCACATTCCGGCTTCAGCCCAATTTGGTCCGAACAGCCGGAATACCTAAACCGAATCTTTTTGGGCACATTCCGGCTTCAGCCCAATTTGGTCCGAACAGCCGGAACGCCAAAAACGAATCTTTTTTGGCACATTCGGGCTTCAGCCCAATTTGGTCCGAACAGCCGGAATGCCGAAAAGGAATGTTTTTGGGCACATTCGGGCTTCTGGCCAATTTGGTCCAAACGGGCCGCCACCCACCCACCCACCCACCCACCCAGGCGCCACCCACCCGGGCGCCACCCACCCACCCACCCACCCACCCACCCGGGCGCCACGAATGTTTTTGGGCACTTTCTGGCTTCAGCCCAATTTGGTCCGAACAGCCGGAATGCCGAAAAGGAATGTTTTTGGGCACATTCCGGCTTCAGGCCAATTTGGTCCGAACCGGGCGCCACCCAAGCACCCACCCACCCACCCACCCGGGCGCCACCCACCCGGGCGCCACCCACCCAACCACCAACCCACCCACCCGGGCGCCACGAATGTTTTTGGGCACATTCCGGCTTCAGCCCAATTTGGTCCGAACAGCCGGAAAGCCAAAACCGAATCTTTTTGGGCACATTCGGGCTTCAGCCCAATTTGGTCCGAACAGCCGGAACGCCAAAAACGAATCTTTTTGGGCACATCCGGGCTTCAGCCCAAATTGGTCCGAACAGCAGGAACGCCAAAAACGAATCTGTTTTGGCACATTCGGGCTTCAGCCCAATTTGGTCCGAACAGCCGGAATGCCACAAACGAACGTTTTTGGGCACATTCGGGCTTCAGCCCAATTTGGTCCGAATAGCCGGAAAGCCGAAAACGAATCTTTTTGGGCACATTCGGGCTTCAGCCCAATTTGGTCCGAACAGCCGGAATGCCGAAAACGAATCTTTTTGGGCACCTTCGGGCTTCTGGCCAATTTGGTCCAAACCGGGCACCACCCACCCACCCACCCACCAACCCTTCCGGGCGCCACCCACCCAGCCACCCACCCACCCACCCACCCGGGCGCCACGAATGTTTTTGGGCACATTCCGGCTTCAGCCCAATTGGGCCCGAACAGCCGGAATGCCAAGAACGAATCTTTTTGGGCACATTCGGGCTTCGGCCCAATTTGGTCCGAACAGCCGGAATGCCGAAAACGAACGTTTTTGGGCACATTCCGGCTTCAGGCCAATTTGGTCCGAACCGGGCGCCACCCAAGCACCCACCCACCCACCCACCCGGGCGCCACCCAACCGGGCGCCACCCACCCAACCACCAACCCACCCACCCGGGCGCCACGAATGTTTTTGGGCACATTCCGGCTTCAGCCCAATTTGGTCCGAAAAGCCGGAAAGCCTAAACCGAATCTGTTTGGGCACATTCCGGCTTCAGCCCGATTTGGTCCGAACAGCCGGAACGCCAAAAACGAATCTTTTTTGGCACATTCGGGCTTCAGCCCAATTTGGTCCGAACAGCCGGAATGCCGAAAAGGAATGTTTTTGGGCACATTCGGGCTTCTGGCCAATTTGGTCCAAACGGGCCGCCACCCACCCACCCACCCACCCATCCGGGCGCCACCCACCCGGGCGCCACCCACCCACCCACCCACCCACCCAGCCGGGCGCCACGAATGTTTTTGGGCACTTTCTGGCTTCAGCCCAGTTTGGTCCGAACAGCCGGAATGCCGAAAAGGAATGTTTTTGGGCACATTCCGGCTTCAGGCCAATTTGGTCCGAACCGGGCGCCACCAAAGCACCCACCCACCCACCCACCCGGGCGCCACCCACCCGGGCGCCACCCACCCAACCACCAACCCACCCACCCGGGCGCCACGAATGTTTTTGGGCACATTCCGGCTTCAGCCCAATTTGGTCCGAACAGCCGGAAAGCCAAAACCGAATCTTTTTGGGCACATTCGGGCTTCAGCCCAATTTGGTCCGAACAGCCGGAACGCCAAAAACGAATCTTTTTTGGCACATTCGGGCTTCAGCCCAATTTGGTCCGAACAGCCGGAATGCCGAAAAGGAATGTTTTTGGGCACATTCGGGCTTCTGGCCAATTTGGTCCAAACGGGCCGCCACCCACCCACCCACCCACCCACCCGGGCGCCACCCACCCGGGCGCCACCCACCCACCAACCCACCCACCCACCCACCCGGGCGCCACGAATGTTTTTGGGCACTTTCTGGCTTCAGCCCAATTTGGTCCGAACAGCCGGAATGCCGAAAAGGATTGTTTTTGGGCACATTCGGGCTTCTGGCCAATTTGGTCCAAACGGGCCGCGACCCACCCACCCACCCACCCACCCGGGCGCCACCCACCCGGGCGCCACCCACCCACCCACCCACCCACCCACCCGGGCGCCACGAATGTTTTTGGGCACTTTCTGGCTTCAGCCCAATTCGGTCTGAACAGCCGGAATGCCGAAAAGGAACGTTTTTGGGCACATTTGGGCTTCTGGCCAATTTGGTCCAAACGGGCCGCCACCCACCCACCCACCCACCCACCCGGGCGCCACCCACCCGGGCGCCACCCACCCAGCCACCCACCCACCCACCCGGGCACCACGAATAGTTTTGGGCACTTTCTGGCTGCAGCCCAATTTGGTCCGTACAGCCGGAATGCCGAAAAGGAATGTTTTTGGGCACATTCGGGCTTGAGGCCAATTTGGTCCGAACCGGGCGCCACCCACCCACCCACACACCCACCCACCCACCCGGGCGCCACGAATGTTTTTGGGCACATTCCGGCTTCAGCGCAATTTGGTCCGAACAGCCGGAATGCCAAAACCGAATCTTTTTGGGCACATTCGGGCTTCAGCCCAATTTGGTCCGAACAGCCGGAAGGCCAAAAACGAATCTTTTTTGGCACACTCGGGCTTCAGCCCAATTTGGTCCGAACAGCCGGAATGCCGAAAGAGAATGTTTTTGGGCACATTCGGGCTTCTGGCCAATTTGGTCCAAACGGGGCGCCACCCACCCACCCACCCACCCAACCGGGCGCCACCCACCCGGGCGCCACCCACCCACCCACCCACCCACCCACCCGGGCTCCACGAATGTTTTTTGGCACATTCCGGCTTCAGCCCAATTTGGTCCGAACAACCGGAATGCCAAAAACTAATCTTTTCGGGCACATTCGGGCTTCAGCCCAATTTGGTCCGAACAGCCGGAATGCCGAAAAGGAATGTTTTTGGGCACATTCGGGCTTCAGGCCAATTTGGTCCAAACCGGGCACCACCCACCCACCCACCCAAACACCCACCCACCCACCCGGGCGCCACGAATGTTTTTGGGCACATTCCGGCTTCAGCCCAATTTGGTCCGAACAGCCGGAATGCCAAAAACAAATCTTTTTGGGCACATTCGGGCTTCAGCCCAATTTGGTCCGAACAGCCGGAATGCCAAAAAGGAATGCTTTTGGGCACATTCGGGCTTCAGCCCAATTTGGTCCAAACCGGGCGCCGCCCATCCACCCACCCACCCATCGGGGCGCCACCCACCCACCCACCGACCCATCGAGGCGCCACGAATGTTTTTGGGCACATTCCGCCTTCAGCCCGATTCGGACCGAACAGCCGGAATGCCAAAACCGAATCTTTTTTGGCACGTTCGGGCTTCAGCCCAATTTGGTCCGAACAGCCGGAATGCCGAAAACGAACGTTTTTGGGCACATTCGGGCTTCAGGCCAATTTGGTCCAAACCGGGCACCACCCACCCACCCACCCACCCACCCACCCGGGCGCCACCTACCCGGGCGCCACCCATGTAACTGCTAAGATCTGTTCACATAGACGCGTACGTGTTGAAATCTCAACACGTACGCGTTGGTTTTTTCTTTGTTGGAAATTTGTCATTTTTCATGCAAAATTCATGTGTGGGGTATCACCTTACCCAACCCAACCCCTCTTTGCACTTCCCCTACACCACTGGGTGCCACTGCAAACATTGCCGACCGTAGGTCGCCTTCTCCCTCTGCAGAGTGTCCCGAAAACCATACTGAATTTCCCAAAACCTTGCTTTCAGATTGTCCTCTGACGCGTGCGTGTTGGAAGTGCAACGCGTACGCGTTGGGTGCGTGGCGCGTACGTGCTGGTGTTTCGACGCGTACGCGTTGGTAACTTAACACGTACGCGTCGAAACAGCAACGCGTACGTGTTAGATTACCGACGCGTACGCGTTGATCTGCTGGTGCGTACGCAGTTCGTACGCACCGCCTACGTGTTATGTGCTATGGCAGCTGGTTGGTCTAGAGGTATGAGCATGTTCCCTACGTTTCGGAATCCTGGGTTCGAACCCCTGCACACGCACTGTGTCTGCACCTTAGGATGAGGACACACAAGAGCAGGAGAGGGCGTGAGGCGACCCCAACCGCATGACCAGGGGCCCACAAAGGAGGTGGATTCCGGCTGAAGACGCGACGAGGAGATGCTTGCCAAAGACCTACCTAGTGGGGCAACCAACAAACACAGGCGCTGAAGACAGGCATTGAAATGAGACCACCAGCTGCCCTTGGTTTTTTTAGCTCCCTCCCTTGCAAAGCACATCACTGCACCAGAACACCATGTTGAATGCAATGTGCATGGAAGACGTAGTATACTTGCCCAAAGCAATTCAATGGAATCCCAAATCAAATATGTTACACAAGAGCTGAAACACCATACAGACTCCTAAGGCGCGTTGGCCTTCCAATACGTTTTGTGTTCCTTCACGTGTGCTTGCTGTGTCCATGCACGCACCCATACATCCCACCCCCTCTTTAACAAACCCCAATCCAGATTATCATTTTTTACAACTTCCCTCCACCCTTTCACGAAAACTTGCCTCACCAGTCTACCTCTCCGTCCCCGTACCCCCCCTTTTACTTTCCTTGCCCCCCCCTTGAAGCTCCTAAACCGAATCTCTGTTTTCAGAGTCTTGTGCCTTTCTTCTGCCTTGAAGGCAGCAAAGGCGCCAAGGGCATGCCACTGCTTAGCAAACCCAAGCATGTGGTCAACCCAAAGGTGCACCCACAGGGTTTGCCCCAGTTGGCACCTTTTGTGATGCACTGCCATTTGGGGTAGCACATTTTTTAGGGCTTCAATCTCTTGGGCTCCTAACAGCCCCTCCTTTTTGGCAATGGTTGCACTTTTGTGGAAACAGTCCCACCACGAATCAAAATTTTGCGCCCAAGTGTGACCCCCTTCCACGACATGTTGCAAGAGACCTTCATTGTTCAGCCCTACAATGAGGGGACCCCAGGCCTTTGTCGAAACAAATAGAATTGCTGCGCTCTGTTCACAACGGAGTGACGGTTTGTCACCCGCCTGCCCTGCGATGTCTTGCGGTGCAACACTGTGTGAGGCAACCCTGCAAGGATTTACATGGGTCTGCACCCATGTAATAGCGCGTCTCTTCGTGAAGCGATGGTGCTGTACAAGAGCCCTCCAGCATCCATCAAGGCCACTGTGGGTTACACGTGTGACCCCATGCAATGCATAGTCAGGAGGCCTGTACTTGGGCACAATGCTACGTAGCACCTGCCCGTACCAGGTCCAGTGTGACAGAATGGGTGAAAGTCCCTTTCCAAAGTCGCGATCGCAAAGTGCCCTGCATTTGCCGCATAACCAGCACACTGGGTCCTCACTGGTGCAGTTCCATCTTTTGATGCCTGCCATTGCCTGTTGTGCAACGACATCTGCAACCAGGAAAATATGGGGTTTTTCCATGTAACCCCCTTGTACCTCATACCTTGTGTTTAGGGCCTCTTGCACCTGCTCATCCATTTTGCTAACCCTTGTGAGCGATCGTAGCACAGCACGTTTTTCAGAGCCGTGCAAAATGCACCAGCTACCAAGCGGGTTGCCCGATCCGAGCACTCCAAGCATAAAATGCTCGAAGTGCCGCTTGTGTAGTTGTGTGCCATCCACACATAGCCGTACCCATAGGTCCGGGTATAAATTTCCCTTATGGGCGGCCATCATGAGTCCCAGCTTCTCCCTCAAATTTGTACCGGCCCCCAGCAATGTGTGGTCCCCGTCCATTGCATTGTAGTCCACTACTGGTGGTGCACTAAGATCCTCCTTCACACGTCTGATTTCATCAAGGGGGCATTTGATCCTGGACGTGGGGATGGAGTACTGGAGGGCCCGCCAGCTTTTGCCCTCTTTGCGGCAATCCCACAGGAGGGCCTCGGCATGCCACATGTGATTTTTGGGCATGGGCCCTTCCGTCGTTTTCAAAATGAGGGTGCCCACGTTTTCGCCAGCTTGCACTTGCCAGGTTGGGCCAAGAATGTCTGTGACTGCAGTTTGCAGTTCGGCCATCCGTTCCCATCTCTTAGTCCTTCCCAGCTGTTGGTACTCCTTGAACGGGGGCATGTTCCTTGAGGGGGGGAAAAAAAAACCTAGGGAAAGACAACAGGGGGGGGGGGGTGCATGGACACAACAAGCTTCACATGTACACGCAACATGCAACACGTACGTCTGCGCGTACGAGCCGCGTACGCGTTCCATTCTTAATGCGTACGTTCCACAACACCGAATCGTACGTGTCATGAACCCAACGCGTACGCGCCAGAAAAGCGAATCGTACGCGTCATGACCCCAGCGCGTACGCGCCAACACAGCAACGCGTACGATGCAACACCATAACGCGTACGCACCACGTACGCCAGCGCGTACGCGCCCCTGCCACAACGCGCGCGTGTTGACGCACACTTCACCCATCAATCATTAATGCACAATGCATGCACATGCTACCCGGCACACAGCCGGAACCCAAGACTGCGCAGCAGCACGAGGTCCTCCCAAGACACCTTGCCAAGACCGACCTGGGTAAAAAACACCAGTGCGTAGCGCTCACCACGCCACGGGGCTGGCATGTGCAAAGCACCACTGCAAAAAACAACCCCATTCCGGGCATCCAATGCCACCCCATCCTCATCCACTCTGTCTTGGCCCTCTGGCCCTGCAACACATGCCATTGTGTAGGGACGGGTTCCCTTTGTGGGGAACACGAGCCCCGCCTCTTCCACACAAAACTCCCCACCTGAAAAATCACCAACAGTCACAATGGCACTCAAGGGCAAGTGGTCCTGGTGCTTGTGCCCTGGCATAGTGCTTGAAGGGGAAATACCATGGTTCACTTGGACGGCAGTCCTAGTGAACCACGATGGCAACCGTGCGCGCCCGTAGGCGTTGATGGCCTGGCACACCTTCGGGAAGTTGCGTGTTGCAACCGCCACCCGGACATTGCCACGCTGCACCACCCCAAACATCGCGGAACGCAATCGTACTCCCCACCTGTCCTTGGACTGCCACACCCCCCCATCCAACCCCTCCAACAAAAAACATATGTGAGAGGAGGGGAGAGCAGCAGCCCCTGGGAGTCAACTCCCACCACCCTTGCCACCGCCGGGCTGCTCCGCCGGCTTGCCGGACTGTAGACTCCGGACATTGTACTTGTCCGTCAATGCCATAAGGGCTGTGAGAGTCTTCTGTCCCTGTGATGTCTCCCTGCCTCTTGCATCCTGCAGTGAATCCCTCAGGTCCTCAATGGATGTGGTGGCTTGGACAAGGCCATCCCTGATTTCCATTGCTGCCAGCTGCAAAAAATTCTTCTGATCTTCCACATCTTTCCCCCCCTCCCCAGGGCCAGGGCTGGATGGGCCTTTCTTGCTTGCCCTCACAGAGGCATCCTGCAGCTTCACTCTTAACTCCCTAATCTCACTGTCTTTTTCTCTTCGCTCTTCCTCCCACTTTACACGCTCTTCCCTCAGCATGTCCTCTGCAGCTTTCTGTGCCGCCGCACTCTCCTTGCGCACCTTCTCAAGTTCCACAATTCGCGCCTTTAGCTGCGCCTGTGTGTCTTTGAGGTGCTCACGCAGTGGTCCTGAGGGGGAGATGGGGGGCTGTTGGGGGACTACGGGCCCCCCCCTGGCACCAAGCTTTGGTTTCTTGGCGCGGGACATACGAGAACCGTGCCGCGATTGGTCGGTGTCGTAGCCCTCCTCATCCCCCCCTGTCCCCGTGTCCCTCTTCCCCCCAACCTTCCCCGCAAGGAGAAGCTTCCACCTCTCCATTGCACCCTCCACCTCTGCAACAACAGCAGCGTCGGTGATTGGGAGGTAACCCGCCACCCCTGACCACTGAGCACGCTTGGCCTGCTTGAGCTGCCCTCCATGCACACGCCATGTCTGCACGTAACTGTGGCTGTCACCTTTGATCTGGTACAAAGTCCCCCCAATAAAAACTGCTGCAGGGTCCCTGCCAACGGCATGGCCCTTCATCCACATGGGAAAGCGGACCATCATGGGCTCAAGCCATGAGACCGCACCACTGTCTTCCTTTACCTTTGCCTGCAACGTGACCTGATCAAAAAAACTATATTTGGCAACATCCCCAACATGGACGTTGTCCACCACATCCTCCTTACTCACCTGCACCAACTGCCCTGCAATTGTCCCTATCGACTCAGGGTCCGGGGCAACCAAGGGAGCGCGTGGGGGGCTCTGAAGAAGCGCCTTCGGCTGCAGCGCCTTCCGGCCCGAATCCGGAGGCGTCGGGTGCACTTGTGCTTCAGAGGGCCAAGGGCGCCGCTCCTTGTACTTGAAGGGGGTGACGTTCAACTGCAAGAGGAAAGCGTAGAGACACGTTAATTATGAAACAACACGTGTGGGCAGCGCACGCAACACGTACGAGTTGGTGCATTAGCGCGTACGATCTACTGGGGCAACACGTACGTGCTGGTATGTCAATGCGTACGAGGCGCTCGGGCAACGCGTACGTGTTGCTACCCCAACACGTACGATCTGTGTGGCCTACGCGTACGTGTTGGTAGGTCAACACGTACGCACCAAAAACGTAACGCGTACGAGGCACTTGCGCAACACGCACGCGGTGCGTACGTGCCACATGCGCAAGAAATGCATACCTCCCCATAATTATCACAATGGTCCATGCACCCACATGAGTAGGCCATTCCGCCCGTCGCCGTCGGCCGCTGCACCACCCAGTTCTGCTCCACCGCCTCCGCAACACTAGCGGGCGCCACATGCAGGGCATGCCCCATGGCTGCCCACTCCATCCATTCCGGCCCATCCTCGTCCCGCCTCAACACGTAACCACACGTGGCAAACGTGAACACCAACGAACCTTTCTCAACCGTAAACCGTGTCCCGCCGTCAAAACTTGCCTTTGGGAGGTACCAACGGTGAAACCGGGCCAAGGGACATGGTGGCTCCTCGGGGCCGGGTGGGCACTTAAAAAAGAAAGTTGCACCATGCACACCATGGCCCAAAATCACAACGTCACCACAATAGGGGATAGCTTGCCGTCGCCGAACAAGCAACGGAGCCGAAAAATGGGTAAAAGATTCCCAAAGGATAGGAACACCTTTGGCATCTTTCAGAAATTGAACCATAGGAGGAAGGGCATACAATTGGCGAGCAAGATGCACCTTTGACATGGTGGCAGCATGCTCCAAAGGGACAAACGGGATGAACAAAGTGTAGCGCCCCTTTTCCCCACCACCTGCCCCGCGATGAAAGGTGCAACCTTTTAAAAGAAGGATGTCACCCAATTCCATGGAACACACATCCCAACGATTGGACTCATGTTGCCCAACCTGATGCGAACCCACTCCGACTTGCAAAGCACACTCGGGAGGAACATTGTCCAAGGGAATAAAGACTTGGATGCAATCCTTCATCCAAGGTGGACCCATAAGGTTGTGATCCGAATGGACCAACTGATACCCATCCCATGGGGCACATGGGGTACAATGTAGCAATTTCAGATCCACGGGTTTCAACGCACTCCACTCAACACCCTCAATGCGCGTCACCGCACCCAACACTTGCGTGCGCAACTCCTCGGGCAACCATTTCGACGACCGTTTTGTTTGCTTCCGAATCACGTTGGCACTTGCATAAGTGTCATCTTCCAACGTAATCACCTCCCAATCACGGGGGGCAATGTCAACGTTTAAAATGGCTTCGCCAATAACAGCATCAAACGAATGCCGTTCAATGAAATAACCGGCAAGTGCAAACCCATGCACATGTTCGACGGGTGCGTCCGGAAGCAATTGGTTTGAGGGCAAGGGCATATCACAGAAAAATGGTGTGGGTGCACCGTAACCCAATGCAAAAGACTCCGCTGCGGTTGCATACACATACGGCGTTGAGCAATCGGGGTGGTAATTTACCGAAAGGGGTGGGGGCACGCATTGAATGGGGCCATGCTCATTCCATTCATCCGATGCACAACCCATGTACCGGACAAAGGAGTCCGTGCGACAAATGCTATCCACGTCACTGGCAACGGGATTGGGGAAAAGGGTACCATCATTGAGCACCGCATATTTGTGGGTAAGGGTCTTGGCAACTCTCTTACGCAAGGACGCATTCATAGTTGTGAAAAGTGCGTCACGCTCACCAACACTCAAACTAATGGAAACCATGAGCAAACGCTCACCCACAAACTCATACAAAGCAGCAAGGAGAAGGGTGTGGGGCATTGCATCGGCATTGGGCCATGCAAGAACGGAACGACTATCAACAACAGCAATAACACCTAGTGCTTGCGCATTCACATCCAAAAGCAAAAGATCTTGCCATGAACTTGGCAATTCCGGGAGACCCTTAATGTCTTCCTCACCCAACGCTAAACGAACAACAACAACACCATGAACACCGTGAGCAAGATCTCCTGCCTCACGAGTGTCCGTGAACCAACGCTCCACCGATTCATCCTCCTCCAACAACCCAACCTCCAAGGCCCGCCTCACAATCTCGGCGGGCCTATTGCCGTCGGCCACCACCTCATCCTCCTCCTCCACCTCCTCCTCCAAATCCACGTCTCCCTCCACCACGTCTTGACCCACACTTGTCCTTGGCGCCCTCCTTGCCACGGCCCCGGCGTCGGTGGGAGGCACGGAGACCTTCCTCGCCACCTTCTTCTTCGCCGGTTTTTTCTTGACGGGCATGTCGTGCAAAAAAGCACTAAGAAAAGGAAAACAGACATGAAGCAAAGTAAAAGTTTTTCTTTGTCACGTCAAAAGCAGCACGATTCAACCGCCAGTACTGCAGACAGCGTACGGGCACCATAGGCAGCACGCACGCGTTGCGATCTGAGTGCGTACGCGCCAAAATACCAACGCGTACGCGCCAAAATACCAGCGCGCACGCACTCAGAACGCAACGTGTACGCACTCAGATCGCAACGCGTACGCGCTGGTTCGCTGGTTCATGCGCGTTACAAAATCAGTGCGTACGCTAACGCGTACGCATACATGTGAACAAAATGGGGCAGATCTTAGCAGTTACACACCCACCCACCCACCCACCCGGGCGCCACGAATGTTTTTGGGCACATTCCGGCTTCAGGCCAATTTGGTCCAAACCGGGCGCCACCCACCCGGGCGCCACCCACCCACCCACCCACCCACCCGGGCGCCACGAATGTTTTTGGGCACATTCCGGCTTCAGCCCAATTTGGTCCGAACAGCCGGAATGCCAAAAACGAATCTTTTTGGGCACATTCGGGCTTCAGCCCATTTTGGTCCGAACAACCGGAATGCCAAAAACTAATGTTTTTGGGCACATTCGGGCCCCGCCCTCCCATGCCCTACCCCGCCCCTCCCATGCCCTGCCCCACCCTCCCATGCCCTGCCCCGCCCCACCCATGCCCTGCCCCGCCCCACCCATGCCCTGCCCCGCCCCACCCTCCCTTGCCCTGCCCCGCCCCACCCTTGCCCTGCCCCGCCCCACCCTTGCCCTGCCCCGCCCCTCCCATGCCCTGCCCCGCCCCACCCTTGCCCTGCCCCGCCCCACCCTTGCCCTGCCCCGCCCCACCCATGCCCTGCCCCGCCCCACCCTCCCTTGCCCTGCCCCACCCTTGCCCTGCCCCGCCCCACCCTTGCCCTGCCCCGCCCCACCCATGCCCTGCCCCGCCCCACCCATGCCCTGCCCCGCCCCACCCATGCCCTGCCCTGCCCCACACCCATGCCCTGCCCCGCCCCACCCTCCCTTGCCCTGCCCCACCCTTGCCCTGCCCCGCCCCACCCATGCCCTGCCCCGCCCCACCCTTGCCCTGCCCCGCCCTCCCATGCCCTGCCCCGCCCCACCCATGCCCTGCCCCGCCCCTCCCATGCCCTGCCCCGCCCCACCCTTGCCCTGCCCCGCCCCACCCTTGCCCTGCCCCGCCCCACCCTTGCCCTGCCCCGCCCCTCCCATGCCCTGCCCCGCCCCACCCATGCCTTGCCCCGCCCCACCCATGCCCTGCCCCGCCCCTCCCATGCCCAGCCCCGCCCCACCCTTGCCTTGCCCCGCCCCACCCTCCCTTGCCCCGCCCCGCCCCTCCCTTGCCCTGCCCCGCCCCACCCTTGCCCCCCCCCGCCCCACCCTTGCCCTGCCCCGCCCCACCCTCCCTTGCCCTGCCCCGCCCCACCCTCCCTTGCCCTGCCCCGCCCCACCCTCCCTTGCCCTGCCCCGCCCCACCCTCCCATGCCCTGCCCTGCCCCACCCTTGCCCCGCCCCGCCCCACCCTTGCCCTGCCCCGCCCCACCCTCCCTTGCCCTGCCCCGCCCCTCCCTTGCCCTGCCCCGCCCCTCCCATGCCCTGCCCCGCCCCACCCTCCCATGCCCTGCCCCGCCCCTCCCATGCCCTGCCCCGCCCCACCCTCCCATGCCCTGCCTCGCCCCACCCTTGCCCTGCCCCGCCCCACCCTCCCATGCCCCGCCCCGCCCCACCCTTGCCCTGCCCCGCCCCACCCTCCCATGCCCTGCCTCGCCCCACCCTTGCCCTGCCCCGCCCCACCCTCCCATGCCCCGCCCCGCCCCACCCTTGCCCTACCCCGCCCCACCCTCCCATGCCCCGCCCCACCCTTGCCCTGCCCCGCCCTCCCATGCCCTGCCCTGCCCCGCCCTCCCATGCCCTGCCCCGCCCTCCGGCGTCCTGCACTGCGGTCCTTTGCCCTGCACCGAATGGTGCGTGGCGCACCGGGGGGCGGTGGGGGTCTGGGCGTGGAAGGGAGGCACCCGCAGGCTCCGCTTGCAGCATCACCGAGTCGTTGCCCAGGGTTTTGGGGGGCAGCGTGATCGTGGGGAGAGCAGCGGTCGTGGCGCTATTCTGGACACTCGCATTCCCGTGGGGCATGGGGGCCAGCACGGCCGAACTGCTTTTGCGGAAGTCCACAGAGCCCAGAGCGGCGGCTTGGCGCAGGGGCGGGCCCATCTCGGCGTCGTCCCCGGCGGCTTCCCACGGTTCGGCGTGGGCGGCCGCGACTGCTGCGGTAACGATCGTGTGCCAAGACGGTTTGTGTGACTTCGTGGGGGTCATGCCGCAGCTGTCCTGCGGTATTGAAGGACAGAGGGCCAGACAACAGCCGTATGAGGGGCGCCCGGAGAGCCATCGGGGGCAATTTTCGTGGGTGGCGGTGGGGGATAGGGGCTGGTTTGGGGGCCATGAAAGCAACCGGATCACATCAGGATGCACAACCAGGGAGGAAGGGGGGGTTCATGGATTGAAGAGTCTCATGGCTTTCTGTCGGTCTGTCTGTCTGTTTGTCTGTCTCTCCCTGTCGCTCGCTCCCTCTCCCTCTCGCTCTCTGTCTGTCTCTCTCTCTCTCTCTCTCTCTCTCTCTCTCTCTCTCTCTCTCTCTCTCTCTCTCTCTCTCTGTCTCTCCCTCTCGCTCGCTCCGTTGCGATACAAGCGGTGATCAATTGGGTACCAGCACGCGAAGAGAACAATCTCTATCTCTACCGCTACCTTCACCTTTACTTCAGCGTCTGCCTCTACCCCTGCCTCTGCCTCTACCGCAGCCTCTTGCTCGAGCTTCAGCTCTGCAGCAAGCAGTGCCAGGTATTTGCAAAGTGTCGTGATCCCCTGAGCCACACCCAAACGCCTTGCAGGCAGGAGGTTGGGAACACACTATTGCCAGCGACACATCCATGCTTGAGGACCCGCGGCGCGTCCGGGTATCCTCTGTTCTCAGGCAAAAGCTGGCGGTGGCGGTCCCGCGGTCAACCTCGGGTGCTGACAAAGAAATAATGCAGGTGTGCAGGAGCCAGTACAGCAGTCGTGACAGCCCTCAACAGCCCTCGAACACAGCCTGCAATGACGATCTAACGATCTTAAGCGACCCCTTACACCAAGCAACCACAGAACAAATGGCGACCAACAAGGGAAGGGGTTGCTGGAAACGCTGGAGTGTGTCTCCCTCGTCACAGCTCTTGGTTCTTGAGGCATGCCACCGTCGGTTACATCGGGACGAGGGTGGGCCGCCTTTCTTCTTTTATCAGGCATCCCGATCTAGGCCACCTTCAAGTCCATTGCAGCTCTGGTTGCTGCGTCGAATGTCCACTGCAATGGGACGGCGCAACGGTGCAATGGTCAGCCACTTTGCTGCTTGCGCTGAGACAGGGGCGTATGTCCAACAGAGTCGTCCGACGGAGTGACGCTCCCAAACCACACATAAGCGAAACGGCCCAATGGGTAGAGGGTGATTCCTCGACGGACCGGGATATTGTGTGTTGTCTGGAAAGGGCAATTGAGTCTGCAGCGTCGCTTTCCTGTTCCTCTCTGTGAAATGGTGTCTTCTTCAAGCCATTTGCAAGCACAACATGGTTTGAAGGTTTTGCTTGGTACTGCAAATGATTTTGAAGTTTCATTCGAAAATTGCAAAATTGCAGGGTTTGCATGGGAAAGAGTACCCAGTGCGGCATTGGGCCGCGCGCCCAATGCGTGACCCATTGGGATGCATGCATGTGAGAGTGGGACTGAGCAGGATTTACCGTCGAGTTGGTCCCTCATTAGGATCCTGGTGCATCTGATGGGTGACTCAGAAGGACCACGTGCAATTGATCGTGCTCATCTGGGAACAGCTGCGCAAAGCGGGGAGACGTCAAAGTGGCGATGAACGTAGGCTCAAAGGCTGAATTCACCGGATACCACACACATCACTTGCATGAAGGGGGGGGGGGGTTCCTTTTGGGGAAGGTTTGGCATCACCCACGCAGCTTCTTGCATTGAGCTGAATTCGCTGTATTGAGCGACGAACGTGCTGCACCGTGTGAAGATGTGAATTCAGTGTGCACCGAAAAGGCCTCCTCAGCAAAGCGGACAACAAATGCGACTCTTCTTACCCCCCCCCTTGTGCCAAACCCCCCCCTTGTAATAGCTACGCCAAATTCCCAAATTAATACAGTCCCTACGCCTACTGTAGCTTAGACAAGGCCGTAGCTTGCGCGTGACACGTACAACTACCGGCATGAGCTGATGCAAGAAAGGGGAAGATGATGCACAAATATCCCCAAAATCAGAGCGACGTGGGTTCAAGTGGGCCTCACAACAATGTGTCCATGATTCCATGTAACTGGCAGATTTGTCACCAAACCCATGTCTTATGGGGTTGCACTACATTTCGTACCGAATTAAATTAGGTACGGAATTAATACGGTCCCTGCGCCCGCAGTAGCTTGACAAGGCCGCAGCTTTAGAGGGGGGGGGGGGTGGGTCTTCAAATCCAACCTGATGCTGTGCAAATCTAGATCCGAAAAAGCAATCATTTTGTATGGAATATGTGTTCAACACTTTGAGCATTCTGCAAAATGTCAGGATTCCTGGGCCACCAGGATGGACAACCAGCGGAAGTGTGACCGACCATGGGGACCATTGCATCCAGGCAGCCAGTGCGAAAGGGCAGGGGCATACATGTGTGGAACGTGGATCCTCGGGGCTCTCGATCAAGGTCGGAGCTTCGGTCACTGCTCCCTCTTTCCGCGTACCGGGGGCTGGGGCATTCCGCGTCTTCCGGGCTGCCAATAAAAGAGTCTGCCTTATCCAACGTTTGTTGATTTGCCAGGCCATCTGTAGGTAGGTCCAGAAGGGCAGTATGCGGGGGCAGACAGGGGGCACTGCCGTGAGCAGTGCATGCAGGAATGGCAAGCACGGTGCGGGACTGGGGGCGCAACGGGGGTGTGGAGGGATGGGTCGGTGTGGTAGGGGAGAGCGAAGAGTGCCACGCTGCGGCAACGTCTGCAAGGCCCGGTGACGGCAGCCCCCGCCTGTGCTGTTTGGCCTATGGTGTGGATGGGGGATCATTTGCACTCGCCTTGCTGATAGCCTGACCACATTGGCAGTGTAGATCAAGGTGTACCCCTGGTCAACGCGATCGTTGAGGAGGGTTTCCAATTGCTGTGGCGCGTTGGAGTTCCCCAATCTGCTTGGCATCAATGTTGGCTTTGTACTGGGGGCAAAGTGGTGTTGATGGAGCAGTATGACACACGGGCGGCAGATCATCATCCTGTGCATTGCGATCAAAGCAATCCAGGAAGTGCTGGCCATTTGCGCCACTCCTGGGGAAATAACTCGGGCAGGTAAGGGGGCAACTGCTGAGTGGTTGAGGGCCAGTGCTCAGCAGACCATTCCCCGGAAATTGCGGTGAACCTTTTGGAGTGCCCTCCAAAAAAAAAATGCCGCCTTTGTTCTGGCTCAAAATCACCAAATTTGGGGATTTTTAGAATCCAAGTCGAAAAAGTCACTTTCGGTTCGGAAATTTTCGGCCCAGGGGGGGGTTGACCCTCCTCCTTGCGAACAGGACTACCAATCATATTCGGCGTCGAAGGCACCGCAAAATATTGTTTTGCACAACAAAAGCCCCTACTTGGTTGACCCCTCCTTGTCAACAAAGGCCACAGCGCAAGGTAAACTCAAAGCACTACATTTTGTGGCAAAATCTGTGTCCACAATGAGCCAGTGTCAATGCACGACAGTCCATTTCCATAGAGACATGCCATTGAATGTAAACAGCTGACTCACACTCTGAAGACGACCCTGAGAAACACACAGTACATTAGTACAGCAGAAAAGGTTTTCCAGGGGGGGGGGGGGCGGGGGCAGACACCTGAAGAGCCACACAGCATTCGCAGCCCACGGTGGGAGCAATAGCACCCGTTGCATTTTCCACACATCCCAAAGAGCACGCAGTTTCCAATGGGCGACGTTTTGGCCAAACTTATTATTTCCTGAGACATGAGTACCGTGCCTCCTCCGTACATTTTCTTTGCGTTAAAGTGTCACTGGGGGGGGGGGGGGGGCTGGGCTGCATGGCGCGCGTCTTTGCTTTGCCCCTCACGCCGTCCCGTGGTGGCCCCTTGTGCCGTGTCCCCGTGCTGGTGCTCTGCAGCCCCCGCTGTCCTCCCTGCTGCCCCCCTGGCGCACACAAGCCTGGCCCTGGGGAGGACGCTCCGCACACCTGCCGCCCGGCTTCCGCCTGCCAGGCGCCCCAGAAGCCTGCCCACCACCGTCTTCGCGATCTCGTGGAAGCCAAGGAGCAGGAGGATCAGGAGGTGCAGGATGACGCTGCCGTGCAGCGCCAGGAGGCCGATCTCCAGCAGGTTGCCCCAGACCCACCCGGGCTCCACAATTTTGGATTGGTTCTCGTCGGGCAGCATCAGCAAGTAGATGTTGAGGTTGTAGATGAGGGCCTGCAGGGCATGGCTGTCGACGCGGTTCAGCATGTGGTTGGAGGAGGGGTGGTAGTAGAGCTGCAGCACCAGAAACAGGCTGAGCACCCACATTGCCAAGTAGACCTGGAGGCGATGTATGAGGGCAGCAAGGGCCAGCGGTGTGGACGGGGTGGGGGCAGCACTGATTGAGGAGTGCCATGCCAAATGGAATGATAACCACACAGCCAACACCGCATCATAGGCTTTGTTTTGTGCCAACCTCCAAAATTTTGATCCCGCCCTCCAAGTCGGGTAAAACGCGCCGCCAACTCATTGGCCGCCAGGAGGCACCGACCACCGTGACCACATGTACATAGAGTGAAATGCCGGTCCCACTGCGCACAAGTGCAGTATGTTCCAGGGTGTCCATTCCCCTGCCAGCGGAAGGCTTCCCATTCAGCCATTCTCAGACGGTGCTGTTATGCGAGTGCTCTCCACGGCGAATGCGTGAAATCGAGAAAGGGGCAAAGCCCGGCCCAAAGGATTGGCCAACTTCCATGTGCAGGTGCTCCACCACAAACATGGAGAAGTCAGGATTGCAAGTCAACGTTCTGCTGGACACGCTGTTGAATGCACCTATGTTTATGCTTGCACAACACAACACAACACAACACAGCACAGCACAACACAACACAACACAACACAGCACAACACAACACAACACAACACAACACAACACAACACAACACAGCACAGCACAGCACAGCACAGCACAGCACAGCGCAGCGCAGCGCAGCGCAGCGCAGCGCAGCGCAGCGCAGCACAGCACAGCACAGCACAGCACAGCACAACACAGCACAACACAACACAACACAACACAACACAACACAACACAACACAACACAACACAACACAACACAACACAACACAACACAACACAACACGGCACGACATCGCACAAAAAGAAAACAAAATGAACAACACAACACAACACGGCGATGCGGCTGAATGGATGTGGACGCCATCATTTACAAGCTGCCAACAGATTGCATCGCGCGACACAGAGGGAGGCATCGCGCAGTTCTGGCAGGGATCCGGAGACACACACCCCCCCCCCCCCGCGTAACAAGGGACTGCTTTTGCCAACACCCATTCTGAGCATCCACCTCAGACTCTGGACTCTGACTCCAGCACTGCCTTGCAGAGTTTTCCTGAGGGGGGGGGGGTCCAAGGTGGGTGGGTGGGGACCCCCCCCCCCTCAGGAGACCGTGAGTTGTTAGAGGCGCCAAAGGCGCCGAAGAAATTTTTTGGCCTAAACTGACTTGCGCCAGGGGCGGGGGGGGGGGGTCCGAGAGGGGGGGGGGGGTGTCAGACCCCCCCCCAGGAGATGCTGAGTTGTTAAGCAAAACTCTGCCGCCTCGGCCAGGAATGACCGCCGGGGTTGTGCAAGGTTTGAAGGGGGGAAGGGAGGGGGATGAACCGGTTGTCGTGAGATGAAGTGGACCCTGACCCCAAGAAGGGGTCGTTTACGCAGTGCTCAGGATGGTGCACAGGACTTGTCCCGACAGCCAAGGAAGATAGGGAGGCCCTCTGTGTGCCCCAAGGGGTGTGGGGGGGGGGGTTTGCCATTCAGTGTGCCCGTTGGTGCTTCGGGGGGTACACACTGGCCTGGGGTCTCAGGAATCACTGGTTTGCATTGTCACCGGGGAAACGCATTGTTGGTGGATGAGAGTGGGACAGTCGCCCCTCTGCTCACGAGTGCTGCTTCTGCCCCTTGGCGTCCCTCCCCCGCCGGCGAAAGGGAGGGCGGTGGTAGCCGGTGGCCTCCGGGAGGGGCAGGGCGAGGAGGCACAGCCTATCCCCCTGACGGCCGTCCCCAGGGGTGGGGGGAACATTGGCTTGCACAGGGGGGGGGGGGTCGTTCGAGCCCCCCGAAGGAGGGGAGGGGGGGGGGGAGTTTGGCAGCCAAAAGTGAAACGCCCAATCTCCCACACGAAGTTTGCGGCCCACAACCCCCTCCCCCCCCCCTACTTCCGATGGCCGAGAGTGGGACAGTCATTCCTCTGCTCAACAGGTGCTGCTTCTGCCCCTTGGCGTCCCTCCCACGCCGGCGCTGGCAACGCTTCATAGTCAGTCATTCCCTTGACCGCGAAGTGCTCACCACGACTGATGTGACAAATGTGACACGGGGCCGGAGGGTTGTGGGGGGGAAGGGGGTGAGACCCAATGAAAAAACAGAAAACCAGAGGTAATGCACGAGCTGGCCCCTTTATTCACCTGTGTGTACCCCTCAACTTGCCCAGGGGGGAGGGGGGGGGGGCATGAATCGTTCCGGGTGGGGGTCCCACTGACGGGGGGGAGGGGCATGATTCTCCGTTTGGGGTCCATTGACATAAGGGGGGGGGGGGGGTCGGCGCGTCCAGCACAAAGCCCCCGACGACTCCACCGTCAGGCATAAGTGCATCTTTATTCTCGATGCCAAACCCGGTTAAACCTCAAGACACACACTGCGTCTGCAACAGAAAACAGAACATCATGTCTGACTACATTAGTCAGACAATCACAGTCAGTGGCTGTCAGTCAGACATCAGCGATCAGTGTCGGGTAAAGAAAAGCTGCGGGGGGGCTTTTGTTGCACAAAAAGTCGTTCCCCAGTTCCTGCCCACGCAGCAGTCACCGATCCTGGAACGTGCAAGATTGGGCCCATTCAGTTTAGGTAGTGTCGCAGTGTCTTCGCACGCACACCACCCACCTACCCTGAGCGATGCGCTGTGGCAGCGTCCCGTTCCCGGGCGCTGTGCGCACTCCCGTCAAACGGACTATTGGCCGTGATGCTGACATGACACCTGGGGACACCGGACATCGTGACTTGGGGGCCTTCAGAGCCCAACATGAACCCGTCCAGTGCACCGGTGGTATTCAGATGAGACGCTGAAGTATAGCCGGTGCGTCTTGGGGGTTTCGCTGGGCCCCAATTGGGGGCGCAGCGTGTGCTGTGCCTACGCTGTGCCCACGTTGTGCGAAAAGCAGGCCATTTTGGACCCGTTTCCCCCGATGGCTAAGGTGACCACAGTAACTACTGCGTTCCCAGACACGGGACTGCTCAGATTCTGACTCAGTCCAAAAACTCCGAGAAAGCTACGTTTCACACTGAAAATGCCGGATTGCTGTCTCAGACCTCCTGAGTCACCTGCACCAAAGTCACCAGCCATTTCCACAGCTTCGTAAAAAGGTGTCAAAAACGTTAAAAAAAAAAAGCTGTTGAAAAAAATCTGTGAAAAACTGTTGAAAAGTTAAAGGGAAAAAACCTGTAAAAAAAAAACTGTACATAGGGTTCCCGGATGCATGTCGTCCTTTCCTGAAGGGTGTCAGTTTCTTCCTTGATATTTCTTGCCGCCTTTTGGATAATTGTTGTTCAGAGTTTGGACAGTTTTGGACGATGCCACACACCAATCACACAGTCCAGCACTTCAGCACTCTGGTACCTTCTATTCAACTTGAAAACTTTCCCCTGCTAGTTGTTTCCCTTCTTCTTTTGTGAACTGTAGGTCACCAAGTGTAAAAAAAACTGCCAAAACGCCGGTCACCGGAAGTCACCAAAATCTTGGTGACTAAGGAGCCTTGCTGTCTAAATCACCTGTTATTGCGATGTTGACATATGCTTCCCTAGTGGTGGGTGGTTTGCAGGGTGGGCACAGGAAACCTTACTTACTGATGGGCGCGGTGCGCGTGCTGTGCAGAAACGCCCCCATAGGGGGCAGCCCATCCAGGAGACCTGGGGCGCGAACCCCCACCCCCAAACAGCAGTGCCAGCCCTCCTCCCAAGCCCAATGCGATATGGATCAGCGCAGGCATTCGGTCAGAACCAGACCTTCAAGCGGAGGTCCTCTGTAAACGTCATGATGGCGGCAATCATCAGCTTGCGGACCATGTTCACGGACTCCCAGTAGCGGAACTGCTTCTTGAAGCCGACGTACAGGAACGCGAGGGTCTCCATCTCGAGAGGCTTCCCCCCAACCCAGCGCAGGATCAGCCCCACCAGCGGGAACAGGATGGGGATCCCTGCCCCGTAGATGGCGAAGAAGCACAGGCTGATGACTTTGATGGCGTTGTACTCCGGCGTTGTGCAGTCCACTGAGAAATCCGACTTCAGGACACTAGCACAAGAGCCAAGCAATGAGCAGCCCTGCGGTGCGCGGCTCTGCTGCAAACAAGAAACCATTGCCCCTCCTCAGCAGAGGTGAATGGGGAGGGGCGTTGAGGGGGGAGAGTGTTTTGTTGCTGATGCTTTGCAGCCATATTCACACTGAAATTCCTTGGGTGAAGGAGAATTTCAACCCCCCACCCTCGCCCAAGGTTTGAGTCCACTCATCCTCAAACATTTTGGCCATCCTGGAGGGTGGAGTGGGGGCTGGGGGCTGGTGGGGGGTAGGCTTTGGGCCTGGTCAGGCCCCATGATCACACCCTCCAGACATGGGATCATGGCCCCCCCTTTATACAACCACATCCCCTGCAATTGAACTTACCCCACACACCTGTTGGGTCACACTCCCCACGAACATCACGAAATTATGCCCCTTACAAAGGGTCACCACCCCACACGAAGAACCTCACTCGCCCCCACCCCAAAAAAGCACCCGCCCCCCCCCCCCACATGGGGCAATAAATCCCCTGATGGGGGTTGGGGGCGATCAGCAGCCCGTTCCTCCTTGAGAGCCTGCATTCAGGACCGCTGGTCCCAGTCGCAACGTGGGGGGAAGGCAGCATGCACTGCGGGCGCCTTGACATCTGGAAGGTGCTGGGTTACTGGTATTTACTTGCAGTTACTGGGCAGTTACTGGCGGTTACGAGCAGTTACGCGCAGCTACGGGCGGTTACTGGCAGTTACTGGTAGTTACGGGCGGTTACTGGCAGTTACGGGCAGTTACTGGCAGGTACTGGCAGTTGCGGTCAATTACGGACAGTTGCCGACAGATACTAGCAGTTACTGGCAGATACTGGCGGTGACTGGCGGTTACAGACAGGTACAAATGATTTCGGGCAGGTGCGGTCGGTTACTGGCAGTTGTGGGTTGTTACAGGCAGTTACTGGCAGTTACGGGCGGTTACCCTCCCCTGCCACCTGCTGTGCACCTCACGTGCAGCAACCCTCTGTGCACCCCATGCACCTCAATGTGGGGGTTCTGCTTTGTGCGGAGGTACACTTCTATGTAGAGGAGGTGCGATGTGTGTGGGAGTATGGTCCGACGTGGGGCGGGGGGCTCCAGGGCCTGGCCCACCCACCCACACGACACCCCTCACCAAGGGCCATAACCCCCCCATACCACAGGAGCACATACGGGGGGGAGGAATAATGTGGGTTTTTTTTTGGGGGGGGGGCGAAGTGGGGGGGATGGGGGATTTGGTACTCCTCCTTAGAAATGAAGGAAATTGTTGGTACAGGGTCCAATTTTTGAACCGAAAAACACTTTTAGGGCTCAAAATCGAAAAGTTCGGGAAAACAAATGCTGTGCTTGTGGGCAAAACACAAAGCCCCCCCCCCCCCGTGTGACATTCCGTCTGGTTGTTGCTCCTTTACGGGGCCCTGGACAGTCACCCGTTCTCCCCTTCGCATGTTGCGTCCGGTCCCTGCGTTCTGTCGGCCGACACCCCCCCACCCCTGGGGCACCGCCATCGTGGCACTGGGTTGTGACCTCCATCTGGTTCAGGGCGGTTGGGATGGGCAGGTCCGACAACCGGCATGTCGCCTCAGCCGCCGTCCGCCCGGCGCTCGCCAGCCTGGACGGCGCATGCAGACCCCTGTGCCCGTGGCCAGGAAAGTATTAGAAGGGGCGGAAAGGGGGGGGGGGGGGGCGTCTGGGACCCAAAAGTTTGTGTACCAAAAATGGCCCGACAAGATTTTCCCGATTGTAAATTTCGTGCCTGGAGGGGGGGGGGGGGTCGGGGGATCCCCTCTCCTCCTGCGGTGTTCCCAAACATATTCCCGATCAATACCATCATTTGTGGTTTCACGTGCAGGCGGTTGGAGGAGTTTGCCACAGCGGTTGGGGGCGGTTACTGTCGGTTGGCAATGCCATTGAAGCCGGCACGTACGGTCAGGGACAGAGCGGCTGGGCCATAGGCTGGGCGCCCTGGAGAGGGGGGGGGGGTACACCCCCCCCTCCAGGGCTTTGCTTGAACGGGAGGGGGCCGATCGGGCAATTAGGTTGAATGATCGCACGGTGATTATCGTCACTTTGCTCCGCCAACGGATCCCATGGATCGCCGTCTTCATCATCGTCCATGAACACGCTTTCCTTTGGCCCAGGAATTTCCGAAGCGAATCGTCCCATGCCCCAACCCCCGAACAGCGCATGCGCATACCGCTGGTTCCCCGTGACAACCAAGTCCCCCACGGCGCCCGTGGCGTTGCTGGCGTTGGCGGTGACGTTGACGTCGAACGTGTCGCACTTGTTCATCATCGTCGTGCGCTTGTTCAGCGTGGGGTACAGGAACAGCAGCACCACCGACGTCGCGATGATCAGCAGCTGCGAGAACGACCGCCCGCGCGTGACGAGGCGCACGCGGGCCTTGGCCATCTTGGCCTCGCCGGTCGCGAAGCTGCAGCCGGCGGTCCGGTCCCACACGAAGGCCAGGAGGCCGATGGCGAGGCTGTGCGGCAGAGGGCGTGCGGTGTGCACAGGGGGCTCCCCAGAGAACCGCTCGAAGGGACGGGGGGTCCCCCCCCCCCCCCCACGAAGACTCCAGCCCTCACTCTGTCCCAAAGGCATTCCCATACCCCAACACCAGCCCCCAACCGCCGTCCCAACCGCCAGTAACCGCCCCCCAACCGCTTCCGCATCCCCTGTAACCGCTCTGTGGCTGCTATGGAACCGCCCCCCTAAGCCACCTCCACTTCTAGCAAAACCCTGGGGCTCCCGCATGTTCGATTGCGTGGGGGCCTGAGACGGGGGGGGGGGTGCTCTCTCCCCTCTGGGAGCCCCCCCCCAAAAAAAAACATGGGGCGCTATTGGCAAGACCCCCTCAAAGCCCCCCCGGGATGGCCCGGAGGTGATGTGGTCCCTAAATTTCAGAAGAAGTGAAGATGGTATTGTCGGGATCGGCGCCACAAGGGGGTCCGGAAACGCCATCACTTGTCCGGGATCCGCTGGAACCCTTTGACCATTTGTGGCGCAACTACTTGTGTTCCGTGCCTTTGGCAACCAACTTCACAGCGACTCAATCAAGCCCCCGTATGGTTACGTGAAAGTTGTCACATGTGTGGTGTTGTTGGAGGCGGGTCGTTCGGGGCGGGAAAGGGCAAAGGGCAGGGGAAGGGCCCGCTGGCGGTTCGACCGATGCACTGCACGACTCTGGCCCCGGTCCGCGGGCCCGGGGGCCCCCGCGGTGCGCCCCCAGGGCAGAGCGCTGTGGCGGGGCGGCAGAGGGGCCGAGCAGGGCCCCCCTGGGGCCCTCGCCCACCCCAAATGGCGGAGGCCACCTCCAGCGCTCAGCAACGCCCCCCAAACACTCAGGGCAGGCGGGGAAAAGATTGGGGGGGTGGGGGGGGGGGGGGTCGTTCGAGCCTCCGCCGCTGCTGCGTGTGACCTGACGCGGCGGCACCCGAACCGTTTGCTCGTGCGCGCGCGCGCGCGCCGCTGTGCGTGTGTCCGCGCGGGGGTGTGTGCGGTGTTGGGGAGTGGTGCGACACGGGGGGTGCCTGGCGGCCCCCGGACAGTCACGCGTGGAACGTGGAAGACACCTCACGTTCAACCGCCGGACCAACGGGTGGGGGGAGGGGGCTCCCGTGGCAGAGTCTGAGGACCAGTCCTGGCCCGAATGAAAAGAAAGTTGAGAACAATTTTCCCCCACGACATGCACCTCAAAATGATCAGCGCGTCGTGGCGGTCGTGTCCACAATTCCGCCAGGGGAAAATTTCGCGCCCCTTGCAATCCCCAAAGCTGTCAGAAGACACAATCCCTGCAGCTGTGGCGAAGGATGGAATTGTTCTGCCAACATTTCGCCAGGGGAGAGTTTTGCCGCCTTTCTGAACAGCGAAATGTCCCTGGCGCAGCCCCCCCCCCTGTGTATACCAGGGGGAGGGGCAAATCAGGTACAGGCGACATTCGGAATGGCAAAGTTTGGCACAACAAAAGTGTGCCTCATGATGCTGCGGTATTTGAAGGTCCGAAGCCCCATTTCAAGGTGTCGCTGTTAGCCCTCTTGGCATGCACAGTTCCATTGTGCCCCACAGCCCCCGGGAAATAAGAGCAACCGTCCAGAGGCCTCCAACAAATAACAGCAACCCACCAAAGGCCCGTAGGAAACAACACCCACCATTCACGGTCTTGGGCTTGTTCTTGTGCCACGGTCTGGGCATTGTGTACCAAGTTCTGCCACGGTGTTTCAGACTTGGTGCCAAACCTTCTCCGCACCATTCGGCATTCCAAACATCGCCCGTTCCTAATTTCCCCCTCCCCCCGGTACAAGACTGCGTAGAAGTGAATGGGAGTGATGGTGGTGGGAAACAACACCCACCATTCACGGTCTTGGTCTTGTTCTTGTGCCACAGTCTGGGCATTGTGTACCAAGTCTCGCACGTTCCCAATTTCCCGCTCCCCGGTATCTTGGGGTACCCCGCACCCCCCCGCCCCCTCTTGCAGGGCCCATCTGGGGCTCCCGTCACGAGAGTCACCCCCCAGGGGGGCGTAGGGTCTTGAGTGGGGGCGACTGCCCACCGCTAACCTTTTTCCCCAGACACTCTGCTGCGGTTGTGCACTCTACGCAGGTCCACATTTTGGGCTTTGGCGCTTGCGGGGCCACCGACGGCAGTTGCAGTGCATTGAACGGCAGATGGGGGTCATCGACCAGGGCTCTAGAGGGGGGCGGGGGTTGCAATGGCAGTGGGATGGGGTTGTTGTCGTTGTGGAGCGCCTTGCGAGGCCTGTGGTGTGTCCCTGGGCGCGGCGGATTTTCGTTGGCGAGGGATGGTGCATGTGCGGGGGGGGGGGGGGGGCGGTTCAATGCAGCCCTCCCAAAAGTGGAGGGCGGGGGGCTCGTTAGAGGGTTGGGTATCGTCACGGTGGCCTCATGAACGGGCTCCCAGCCTCTCACGCGCCTGAGCATAGTGAGGCACGCACTCACGCACACTGAGGCCGTGCGTGGGAAGGTGCGGGAATGGCTGCAGACTTCACCCCGTCCTACGGGCCCGGGGATGCGCTTGAGCGGGCGTAGGGCTGGACGGGGGTTGCAAAGGTGGCAGCCAAAGCGGTTACTGGCGGTTGGCAAAGCGGTTCGAGGCGCAACCCCCGGCGCTTGCAAAACGGTTGCCGGCCCACGCGGTTGAGGCTGAACGACCTGTCGCCCCGAAGCCAGGGGGTCGAGCAGGGCTCCTTTGGGCGGGGGGGTCTAGGGGGGGGGGTAGGGGGTCCAGCCCCCTGCCCCCCCTTGTGTGACATTCCGTCTGGTTGTTGCTCCTTTACGGGTCCAGCCGACCCCCCCCCCCCCAGTGCTGGGTTGTTAGAGGCGCCGAAGAACATTTTTGGTTTGAACTGCTTTGGCGGCGAACGCCAGAGAAAAGTTTTTTGTTTTGATTGGCTGAACGCCCGGAAAAAAATTGGGCCCAATCTTTTTGGGGGCCTAACCCCCCCCCCCCCCCCCCGAGTGGTGCCAAGTTGTTACCAGGAGCCCTAGGGTCAAGGCCAGCCCGCCTCCCCCCCCGCCGCCCGTCACCTGATGCTCGGCAGGGTCATGTACAGGTAGAACAGCTCCACAGTGTTCAGCCGGAACACGCACACCATCGCCTTCCGGGGGAACGCGAAGCTGGTGATGTTCCCCAGCTGCTCGTACACCATCTGCAGCCACGGCATGCCCACGAAGATCGGCGAGAGCACCCCCAGCGTCTGGAAGAACCCGATGGCCCGCTTCCACGCGGAGATGGTCAGCAGCCGCTTGGACTCCGGGTCCTGGACGTACGCCCGCACGGTCGTCCACCTGCGGAGCGGCGCGGGGGATGGCGGTGCCCCTGCACAGGGGTATGCAGTCTCCAGTCTCCAGTCGGTCTGCCTCCTGCGTGTTCTCGACTTCCGGGTCTCATCCCCCCAGACCGCGAATTGTGCCACGGCGACACCGTGACGAACGCCGGGAAGCCCCAGGGGTCCGCCGCGGAGGGAGGAGGGTGGTGCCAATTCGCTGATTGGAATGCGGAGCCTGTGCGCACCCGGGCACACGACCACTGTCACTGCCCCCCCCCGTACCTTGGGACCCTGGCCCCGCCGCCCCCTAAGCCCGGCAAGGGGGTTTGAGGGGGGCCAACAAGTGCACCTTTTGTGAAGGGAAGAGGCCCACAAGGGCAAATGTGGTGAACAGACGTGCCCCTAGCGTCCGGCAGAGCGACTGGTGCTCGGTAGCTAACCGCCCCGTATCAACGGCCACTGAGTAATATCCGCCCCCCGCACCACCAGAACTCAGTAGGAACGTGCCGCGTCCGGCGTTTGGCTCAGAAGGACCCTGCTCCATCCGATCATGTCTGAGCTGGCGGACGCTAATGGCAGGTCTGGTATCAAAAAAAAAAAGAGCAAAACTATGGTATACAGGGGTATACATTACGTAAGAAAGTCCTGTATGTATACACCACTACATTTCCTCTGTTCTGGGATAATTACCCAAATTGCGTGCCGCTGGTGCCCCGAGCGCCGGAGGGAGAAGACCGCCCATGCCCGCGCCCTCGACAACTTCAGCCACAATGCCAAATGTTTTCCTTTTCTGAATCGATCGCCTTGCCATCAAGGCCCTCCGTCCAGCAATAAATGCTGTCCGGTCACCGCTGTCCGGTCACTCTGCACTCCGCCACCGGTCCGCCCAGAAACGCGCTGCACATACCCAAAGATGCCAAAGTAGACGATGGTGAAGAGGATCAGTTTGGTCAACGGGCTGTCCTCGCTGCACGAGCTGCAGTCGGAGCCGGCGTACCCCTCCTGGCACACGCCGCACAGGAACCCCATGTGCCCCTCGTCGCACTCCCCCTCCGTGCGGTTGGCCAGGCAGGCCCCCTCCGGCATCCAGTCCGGGCACTGCAGGAACGCGCTCGTGTTGGGGTGCGCGCGCCAGAAGTTCGTCTGCGTCTTGATGAGGTCCAGGGCGGTGCCGTTGCAGACCGCGCCCGGCATGCACTCGCGGCACTTGGTCTCGCCGGGGATGTAGAACTCCTTGTGGCCGCACGGCTGCGACTCGATGGACTCCGACCAGACGTCCGCCCCCAGAATCTCGAGGCTGAAGTGCAGGTGGTACTGCGTGCCGTACCGGGCCTTGAAGCCGATGCCCTCGAACACAAACTGGCCGTCCTTGAACACGGACTCGTAGGGCTTGACGTGGTCGTTGGCCAACAGCGGCAGCGGCGGCGGTTCCACTGTGCACGGATTGTGGACGGGCAGGTGACCCACGCCCCCCCGCATCAGTGCCGGGAGTCCTCTCATAAGCGACGTTATGAGCACTTCTAAGCCCCTCAGCCCCTTCGAGCCCCACCCAGAAAGGCCCTACTTCACCCTCGGGCAAGGGGATGCTTTGGGCCCAGACCGGCCCCTGGCCCTGAACCGGCCCCCTCCTCTCCCACCACGCTTCGACGCGCTGTTTGGGGAGGTGGTGCATGGGGTGCCCTAGTGGCAGCACACGGGGCTGGGGCTTGGGGCGATGACCTGCATTGCTTGAAAAGCAAATACCCGGCTAAAAGCTCCCCATCGTTTGGATTGATGATACCGACGGTTTCACAGGCATTGGCAAGCAGCCCACCATGCTGCTGCTGTGTGGTAATCAGGCCGGGAAATCGCGGGCGCCGAGGCGGCTTTGCCATGCAACCAACATAGAGCGTTTGAATGTGTTTCCAGCAGCGTACCGGGATGAGCAATCTGTTTGATTTGCCGGGAGATGGCGAGCTATTCGACATCTCCCCGGGGGACCAACCAAATTCAACAGTAACATGGCCTCATGCGGCGGCTAGCCCCTCGAGTATGGCATGTTTCGTGACAATGCGCAAGACTTCGGCCCCTGCTGTTGTGCCTTGACGTCAGTGTTGTGAAGTGGTGCTTCTATGAACTCACCCTTTACAAGCATTTTGGCATCCCGGGATACGGTTTGGGGAGCAGAGTATTGTGAATTTCTTGAAGTGGAACTGTGTGGCTTGTGACAGGGATGGTGCGATATGGGGGAATGACTGACGTTTCTGAGAAAACAGAACCACACTGTCGCAGGCGTTCTCAAAATCCCAGCGTCAGTAGCCAAACAATTCAATTCTTAGGCACTCCAGAGCAACAAGAACCGGTACTACAAGTGTTGCAACAAAGAGTGACATCCCTGCAAACACCATCAAACATCCAAAAGTGCTTCCTGGGGGAAACCACGTCTTTTTGAACAACGTTCTGCTGCAAACTCACACCTTCATTGAATACCTTGTACAGGATCCATCCGAGACCCCCCGATTCCACCAGAAGGAGGTGGACAGTCATGAAGTGGAGTGTTGGGGGCTCGGCATGGAGGTTGCATGTGTCATGCAACCTCCATCGACCTCATCCGCCCAGCCTGAGGTGAACTCTTGTCCAGGGGAGTCGAGACCCCATATTCAGGCAGTCGCACACCGCAGGGGACCAACGCATGCCCTCGGACACCGACACTCTGGACCGACGATTGTTGCGATTGTCGCGCCGTTTCGCGTTGACTCCCGCATCTTCCACAGAGCAGACGCCGTGGGAATACGAGAAGTATTGCCCTTGGAAACGGTGCGGCATGTCGTATCGTTTTTGTGCGTGAATCATCTCCGGGCCCAGCGTTCCCGAGCCATTGGGCACGTGTCCCAAAGAGTCGCCGGAGAACCCCAAGCCAACCTCCAGACCGACGGACGGACCCCTGCAGCCCCACACCCGCCCGCCCGCCCCTGCCTTGTGGCCTGATCTGAACCGTCCCTCAAACCGGACGGTCATTCGGTTGGGGGTGAGCCCACGCCTCCGCACAGCCTTGGCCTACAGCACCGGGCGGAAAAAGTGTGGAAGGGGGCGGCAAAACCCTCGGGGACCCCAGGGGCAGGCGGGCTTTCAAATTCGGGGGGGGAGGGGTCGATAGAGCCCCCTGGCTAGCCCCCCCCCCCAAAAGGGGCTCTATTGACAGCACCCCCATTATCCTACCGAGACCTCGGAGGTGACCTAGACCCAAATTTTGGCAAAAAAATGAAAATGGGATTCTTGGAATCAGCGCGTCGAGGGGGTTCAGAAAAGTCATCATTTGCCATACATTTGGTGGAAAAAAAAATGAACATTTTCAATGCTCAAAAAAATTTTCGACGCCTTCGGCGCCAGAGTTCATAATGACTGATGAATGGTCCTGTCAATTGAGCCCTTTTCCCAGACCCCCCCCCCCCAGTTTTGGGGGGCTCTATTGACCCCCCCCCCCCCCCCCAGTTGAAAGCCCTGCTGCCCCAGCACCCGTGGGCCCGGCGGGCGACCTGTGGCGACCGCGCTGAGCTGCTGCCACCCGAGCTGCGTATCCGCCTGCAGCACGACGTTGTTCGCGCCATCCTCCAGCTGCAGCCGCGGCTGCGTCTGCAGGCGGTTGCGGTTGTCGGTGGCCCGCGACGGCTGGACTTTGATGGCCAGCCACTGAGGCCGGCCCTCCGTGATCTCCACGTCGACCGAGACGCTGCCGAATGGGGAGGCCAGCAGCAGCTGGTACGGCCCGACCTTCGGGGCGAGGAGGGAGACCAGCGCGTAGCTGCCCTGGCCGTGGCTCATGAGCACCTGCGGTGGGCAGGGGATGGCGCGGTACAACACCAACATCGACCCTCCAAAACCCCATCCAAACCCCCGCAAACTGTCCCTAAAAGGCGCATTAAAGGTACGCCCGGGACGTATGAGAAGAGACGGGGGGGGGTCTGGAACCCAAAAGTTTGTGAACCAAAAACAGCCCAAATCAACAGTTCCTTTTGTACATTTCGTTTGTTCCCACCATGACACCCGGGTCCCCGGGGGTTGGGCCCAGGGGAGGAGGGCACCCCCCTGTGTGACATTCCGTCGGGTTATTGCTCCTTTACGGGGCCCTGGACAGTCACCCGTTCGTCCCTTCGCATGTTGCGTCGGGTCGCTGCGTTCTGTCGGCCGCTGCGGCCGGTGCTCTTGCTGGTGTCGTGTCCGCGTTCGCGGAGCCCAGTGGTTGGTGTGCCGGGGCTGTGCTGGATGTGGCGGGATGTGCCGTTTGCGCGTCAGCGGCGCCCAATAATACCCCCGCCCCCTCCTCCTACGGTTGTCAGTCCTTCTAACACATCCCTCGTGTACACAATCCACCCACCCCCCATTGGGGGTAGCAGCAGGTGTCGCCATCCAGCAAGTGGGGGGGGGGGGGTGCCAAAAAAGACGAAACTCCGTGGAACAAACGGAGGCGCGTGTGGGGGATGGGACCCACACCTCGAAATGCCGGGCTACTGCGGCATGCCCCCCAAACCCCCACCGAAGGCTCCCAAATCGAGTGCTGCGGGGGCCCGGGGAAGGGCCACTCGAGACCAAGCGGCCAGGCCCAAGAGAATACGGTACCGAGTGCGGAACACCGGCGGCGCGTTCGGGACCGCGTTCGACGGCAACACCCGCGGCGTGTTTGCGGTTTGGCGGCCCACGCCCTTGTGCCACGACACGATACTTCGGGGACGGGGCGGGCGTTCAACCGGATGGCTCTGGGTGCCAGGGGGCGGGGGGTTGATGTTGGTGGATGTGGACGGCGACAGGCTTGTTTTGGAAGGGATGGGGGGGGGGGTGAGGTTTAGGTTTGTGGTGGCCGTATGCTATTGGCGTTCCTGTTGGCCGCCTCACACCTTGCCGGTTGAGAGCGGCCGCCCCCCCCCCCCCCGAACGGTACAGACCCGCCTTACCCGAGGCGGCTGTGACCGTTGGTGGGTGGGTGCTGCCGGTCACGTGCTCGGCGTGCGCGGGGAAAGGGGGAGGGGTCTAAGATCCAAGGGTTCGTGTACCAAAAATGGCCCAAAAATCTTTTCCCTTTACAGAATGTAATTTTTCCCGCTGAGAAAATTTTTTTCTCCTTGCTTCCTCCTCCTCCCCTTTTTCTGATTCAGGCACAAGGCTGGACAGAGCCCTTTACCCCCCCCCCTCCGCACACACTCGCGCAAAACCGACTCCGGTCAACAACCGTGTTACACAAAAGACATGGCACTGGGCATCGGTTGTACTGCACGGTAGCCGGCCAACGAAAAAGAACACACAAATGATGAGATGAATCGACAGAAGAAGAATGAAGAAGGGCGGACGGCGATATTAACGATGACAATGAGAAAAGATAGATAAGGCAAGGCAACAAATAGGCCATTGTGCGAGGAGGTAATAAGAGGCAAAGACATGGTACAACAGAAGAACAGATGAGACAGAGATTACGACAAGATCAGCCACGACAGACAAAAGATGATTCATGACATGAAGCAAAAGCAGACCGGAGGCAAAAAGACAAGCGATTGAGAGAGAATGGCTTAAAAAGGCAGAAGGGGGCGTGAGAGCAGAGGCGAGAGAGGAGGACTGGAGACAGACGATCAGCCTCTCGCCATTCCCAAAGTGGGTGTTGTGGAACAATCACCCCCCAACCCCCCACCTGCAGGGGCCGTACCGTCCAGACGTATCTCCCCAGGCACCTCGAGGGAACGGAGCCCCGGGCAGGGGACAAGGCGTGTGCTGCCAAACAGAAACGAAGTGATGCGCGGTCCCCGCACGCCATCGGGGTCTGCCCCCCGGGGGTGTCCAGGGCCCTGCACGGACCTGATATGTTCCGGCTCTCGAGAACTTGAAGGTTCTCCGGACCAGGATTCCGTTGACCGTGAAGTTGCGGCGGTCGTACTCCAGCAGCCGCTGTCCGAACGCGTCCACGGTGTTCACGGCGAGCGTCCGGTTCAGGTCCTCGAACGACGTGATGGCCCTGGCTGGCACCGCCAGTTGAGAGGGCGTCGCCGTCAGGGCGACCGGGGGCCCGATGATGTCGTACCGGGTGGCGTTGCCGAACGCCTACGCACAACGCACAGATGGCCCATACCCTTTGCCCAGGCCACGGCGCAGCCGCCGACGGCGCCACGCCAGTCAACACCGCGCGTGCCGGCAGCAAGCACTACCCCCCGCCCCCCCCCCCCCCACGGGTCACACGTGACGTGTGACCCGTCACGTGTGTGGTGTTGGTTGAGTCGACGGCAGCACAACATGCAGCACGTGCAGATCACAAGAGGGAAAGGAAAGCTTGTCAAGAGCCGTAAAACGGCCCTCGGCGCCTTTCGCAAACAAAGTCTGTGGAAACGGTTTGAAGAGTGACCTTTGATGCGTGGGATAGGGGGCAACATCATCAACACCAAAGTCCCCGAATTTGACGGCAACCACACCGACTGTTGCTCTGACCGGGGAGGGGGGGGGGGGGGCTGAAGCTATGAAAGGCAAAGTAGGACATGGTCCAGAAGTTGCGGATGGGCGGTACTTACCATCGCCCCGCCAACACCTCACAACAAACCGCCATCAATTGACAGCAGTTGGGCACAGCCGGTGCGTGCTGAACAACATTTGGCCACAGACCGCTGGCGGTGAGCGTTTAAGGCGTTGAAGGGGTTGCCGTTGGCCAGCAACCGTCGGCCAAGCGAGCCGTCCTTTCGACTGAAAACAAAACACATGGGTCCCACAGCACAGCCCGGGAAGGAAAGGGGTTCCCGTGCCGCCAAACAGACGCCATGTCCCTACGAACCGAGGCACAGACCTCAACACAAACCTAGGCAGCCGCAGGTTGGCCGCAGGTCGGCCGGCGAAAGAAAGCCAGACAAAGAGCCGAGGGCTGAGTAGAAATAGAAGGTGAATGATCTACAGTCAGGCACGGGCAGCGGCTGTGTTGCGGAGCAAGAGCAGGGGCCTCGGACCTTCAAATACCGCGGCATCATGTGGCACACTTTCGTTGCGCCACATTTTGCCTCTCCGAATGTCGCCTGTTCCTGAGTTTCCCTTCGCGGCAGGAGCACTGGCAGGCGCTCCTGACCCGACCCTCCGGACGCAGCGGCGCCGACGCCCACGGCGCGCCTCCGACAGCGCCCACGAGGCCCGGCCTTCGCGCGCCGCTGGCGCCTCGCCGCCCGCCTCCCGGTGGCCGCGCCAACGGGTCGCTCACTTGCCACCCGCCGCAAGCGCAGACGTGACCACAAACAAAGGGCCGTGTCCTACGGAGTTGTGCGCTGGATGCGGCTGTTTCTTGTTGAACTCTGGGGGCAGGTACAACCGAGTGGCGCAGGGTACTGGGCTGGTTCCTAACGAGTAGGGATGCCTTGGAAGGGGGGGGGGGGGAGCCCCCCCTCCCCCCCAGGGCGCCCAGCCTACGCCCATCCACTGTCTCCCTGAGGGCAAGTGCCACGCTCGATGGCATTCGTAACCGACAGTAACCGCCCCCAACCAATTTGGCAACCTCCTCCAACCGCCTGCCTAACCGCCGCAGAGGCCCCTTCCCTTCTGATGCATCCCTGCTAACGAAACTCAGTGCCCCTGCCGGGCCCTTGGGGCAAGCGCGGGCACGGGCACCTGCCCATCCAAAGAAATGTCCACGAAGCTCAGGCCCCCGGCGGATCCCGCGACCGCGGGCGTCTGCGTGCCTCGGCCGCTGGCCCACTGGTCCCAGGAGATGGCAGGCTGTTCGCAGCGCATCGTCGTGGAGCTCAGCACCGTCCCGGGGCCCACCCGCGCCGCCGGGCCGGGGGCCCCGAGATAGAACCTGCGGGTCACGCGGGGCGACGTCACGAAACGGCAGTCCGGCCACTCGAACGGCCCCGGCCCTGTCCGTCACCCTCCAACCGAACGTATCCGCCAACCGCCGTCCCCTGCCACCCAACCGCGATCCGGGATCCGAACTGCCGTACCGGGCTGCACAGCCGCTGTCGATCACCCTCCCGGTGCCGTTCTTACCTGCCAACCGCCCTCAACCGCCGCCCTCCACCCGCCCTTCGGTTGCTTTTCGGTGCGGCCATGGCCCCATTTCTGGAACGGCCATGGCCCCATTTCTGAGACGAGTCAGAGGCAAGACCTGCAGGTCACGTGAGGCGATGCCACGAACCCGTAGCCGTGGAGCGTCACGTTCTGGGTCACGTTGTAGAAGCCGCGCGGCGGCGTCAGCGACAGGACGGAGGGGGTCGCGACGCGCCGCAGCCGCACCCGGTTGGCGGTGGTGGCGCCCCCCTCCAGCACGGCCTCCAGGAAGCCCCCCTGGCAGCCCGCGGTGGAGAAGCTGGTGGTCGAGGTGGTGCACCGCAGCAGCTCGGGCGTGACGACCGTCGCCGGGGTCACGAGGCCGGAGCCGAACCGGCACTTGGTGCCCGGGATGAACCCCTCGCCCTTGACCTGCGGAGGGGGCGTGGGAGTGCACCCCCGGTGCCGCACGGCATCGATGTCTGTCCCGCGTCGCGGCCCCCCTCTTGTGCGGGCCCCGGCCATGCCACCGACACTCGGCGACGGGCCGAGCCTGCGAACGCTGTCGGTTTCCCCATTTGCACTGTTCGCCTACGACGGACGGGATTACCGCCTCCGTCGGTCTATACCCGGCCCTTCCGCACTGACTTGGGGCCTGGAGGACCTGGAGGGAGGGGGGGGGGCATGACGCCTGCAGTGGATTACTGTCTGCAGGCGGCGGCGCCCATCGGCCTCTCGCCACTCACCCCTGCCCTTTCCTCGAACCCCCTCCCTCCGCAGGCGGCGGCGCCCATCGGCCTCTCGCCACTCACCCCTGCCCTTTCCTCGAACCCTCTCCCTCCGCAGGCGGCGGCGCCTATCGGCCTCTCGCCACTCACCCCTGCCCTTTCCTCGAACCCCCTCCCTCCGCAGGCGGCGGCGCCCATCGGCCTCTCGCCACTCACCCCTGCCCTTTCCTCAAACCCCCTCCCTCCGCAGGCGGCGGCGCCCATCGGCCTCTCGCCACTCACCCCTGCCCTTTCCTCGAACCCCCTCCCTCCGCAGGCGGCGGCCCCCATCGGCCTCTCGCCACTCACCCCTGCCCTTTCCTCAAACCCCCTCCCTCCGCAGGCGGCGGCGCCCGTCGGCCTCTCGCCACTCACCCCTGCCCTTTCCTCGAACCCCCTCCCTCCGCAGGCGGCGGCGCCCATCGGCCTCTCGCCACTCACCCCTGCCCTTTCCTCAAACCCCCTCCCTCCGCAGGCGGCGGCGCCCATCAGCCTCTCGCCACTCACCCCTGCCCTTTCCTCAAACCTCCTCCCTCCGCAGGCGGCGGCGCCCATCGGCCTCTCGCCACTCACCCCTGCCCTTTCCTCAAACCCCCTCCCTCCGCAGGCGGCGGCGCCCATCGGCCTCTCGCCACTCACCCCTGCCCTTTCCTCAAACCCCCTCCCTCCGCAGGCGGCAGCGCCCATCAGCCCCTCACCCCCTCGTGCCCTCCCTCTCTCGGTCTGGCCTACCCTAACCTCCCCTACTCGCCCTTCCTTTGCCTTGGGAGGGCGTGCCCAATGAGCCCCCGCACTGTCCCTGTTGCACTGCTTTTGTGTCGGGTCCACACGGAGGAGGGCATCGGCCCTCGCCGTTGGGCAGGTGCGTCCAGGCAGACACCCCCATACCGGCGGGGGGGGCAGCCCTACCCAACTGCGAGGGGGGGGGGGGGTCAGCCGCCGGCCGGCCAGGGGGGGAAGGAGACGGGAGGGCGAGGGTTGGGGGTGGGGGTGGGGGCCACCGGACTGGCTGTGTGATCCACCAACATGACACCTGCGGGGACAGTGTTCAAAGACGTGTTGCTCTCCTCTGCGAGGCACTGTTCACGTCACTTGATGACATTTTTGAAGTGCCATGCAATGTACTGTACACCGCAACTTGCCCAAACCAAAAACAGACTTTGGTGCCCCAGGCCTCCAGGCAGAGGCACAGGCCACTTCAACAACCTCATGACGTGGTTGCCTCAGGCTGAAATCTGACATCAAGGTGATGCAGATTTACCAGAAAAAAAATCATTCCGGCGCCTTCGGCACCGACACCGAATGAACGCTGGTCCGGGGTCCCGTTGGCGTTTCTGTAGTGCACACTGCGGTCTTACCTCTCTTGAAAACAAAAAGCCGACCTCCAACCGCCGTCGGTTTCCCCCCGACCGTCGGTTGCCCCTCTGCCGCCGTCGGTTACTCCAACTGCCTCCAACCAACCGCGTTCGGTTGCAACTCAAGTACCGTCCAATCGAGTGCCTAACGGGTGAGCCGGCCCTATACCCGCCATCGGCTGCCCTCGACTCCCACCGGCGAATCTGATCTGCAACCGCGATCGGGGGTGATCCGGCTCACCGATCGCGGGTCCGTCGCATTCCATGCAGCCGCCGCCGTGAGGGGCCCAGGGGGGAATGTTTGCCCGGCGCACGCCCGGCGCGCTCTAGCCCCAAGTCTATCCCCCCGAGGGAAGATCCCCAAGTAGACCGCACTGGACCGCAAACCTTCCCTGCAAAGCACGTTGCATAAGCCGAAATATGAGAACTCAACAACACAAAATGTCACTCCCACCACTTCCAACCACCCCCTTTGCCATCATCATAAACCGGGTGCAAAGGATGGGCCACATTCTCAGACACGGCGAGAAGGTACTCCAAATTGGTTGGTGAGGGGGGGCAAAAACAGGCACGGGTGGGGAATGGTCAAAAAAAGATGCCCGGCGCGCGCCCGGCGCACGAATACTCCCCCCTTGACCGACCCATAACCCCTTGAACACCTGGATTTCGGTCCCCCCGAGGGCATCCGCAAGGTCCGGCTCCACCGCCATCACCGCCGCCAACAGCAGCGTGATGACCACCGGCTGGCCCAGGACGGTGGTGAGGACGTACAGCCGCCGCACCTACATCAAGATCGGTCGCGGAAGACAGGGAGACGTCACATACGGACTTGAGCGTGAGGCGCAAGCGCACCTCACCGCCCCAATGACGCGTCCATTCAGCGCAGTCCAGTGGACCCTCTTGAGCTCTTTCCGGTTTTGGGGGTCGTAAGTGGTCAGTGCCCGGTGTGCTTTCTTGAAAGTACCAAAGCAACGTTGGATGACATGATGAAGACCCCTCCGAACCAAAAGATCGCAGGGGGGAGTGGGGGGGGGGGGGGTTTGCTGCGCAGGGGGTGCTATCATGGGTTTGGGGCCAAACCGAATGGGGTCGCACAGCGGCGGGAGGGCAAAGTGAATTCGACCCTTCCCCAGTCCCTGAAGGCACGCCCTTGGGTGTTTGGAACCGAGAGCCCCCCGGTTCCGGAACACGACGGCGGCTGTGCCTTGGCAACGGCAACGCAGCCGATCTGACGGCTCGCCGTGGTATTCCGCACCGCGCGTCCCATTTGCACGAACAATCCAATCGCCCGTCGCTTCCCCTGGGATGCCCCTGCCCCCTCCCTCCCTCCGCCTCGAAACACACACACCCCCCCCCCGGAGGAAAGAATCAGCACCGGGAAGCAAAACCTTACGCAGCTCACAATCAGCGATCGGTGCTCTGGGCCTACTGCAACTTGGGTCCACCAGGACGCCCCTTCACAGGGGAAAAAAGATTTTGGGGCGCGAAAAAAAGGCTGAGCCGGCCACCAAACGGCGGTGGCCGGCTTGTCACCGACGGTTGACTGGTCAACCGATAGCGGTTGGCGGCAAACCGACAACGGTTGCCCAGTGGCTGCCGGCAATTAGCCTGTACCCGCCCGCCCGGGGGCGTATACGTTCCTGAACAAAAAGAAAAAAATAAACTGTTGGTGTCCTTAAGGGACGTTCTGGGGTCCACCCGAGTCATCCCTCTCAATCAGCGAGCACCTTCAGTGTGACGTCTCACTGACATTGCCAACTTCTTTTGGGGGGTTGGCCGCCGCGCCAAGGGCCCAATGACTGATACAACATGTGCACCAACAACACACCGTAACCGCTGTGCTACTCCCCACACACCGGCACACCCCGACACACCGCAGCACCCAGCAGCAGCACAGCAGGTCAGCGCATACCCTTTAGCCGGAGCTCCCAGCGCTTTCACACACACAGACACACACACGCGCGCGCGCCCAGGAGGGCAACCGACGGCGGTTACAGGGGGACCGACAGCGGTTGAAGGGTAACTGACGCAGTTGGAAGGGAAGTGACGGCATTTTGACGGTAACCAGGCGATCCCTGGGGCGGTCCTTAACGGGGGAGAAAAAAAAGGAGTGGGGTCCTGAAGGCCGGCCCTGGCGCAGGCACCCGCGCACGCCGGGACCTGCGGCGCGTGCAGAAGGAACCGGCCGACCTCCGGGTGGCCGGCCCGCACCCCCAGGCGGACCACGCCGTACGGCTTGAGGCTGGCGTCCCGGAGCTTGTAGATGATGCTCGGCGCCTGCGCCCCCTGCGTCCCCACGAACACGGCCGCCGTGGGCGCGTCGTGCACCACCGCCAGCGCGGCGGTGCCGGTGCTCGCCCCCTCCAGCGTCACGCTCAGCAGCACCTGCGGCACGGCGCCGTACGCCGGCCCCAGGGCCAGCTTGGCGGTGAGTAGCCCGTGGTCCTGCTCCAGGACAAGGTAGAGGATGGTCCGCGGCAGCGCGCCGCCGTCCGAGGCGTTGAGGGCCGCGGCGCTGCGGTTGTCGCCCGTGCGATTGGCGGGGGCCAGCGCCAGGCACCCGACGGCGCGGCAGGGCTTGTCGCGCGTGCAGCGCGGCATCGTCATGTTGTCCCGCAGGGAGTAGAAGGCGCCGGTCGCGGGCGTGGCGACCGCGACCACCTGCCACTCGCCGCGCCACGCCCCCGCCAGGAGCACGGCGACGACGTCGTCGCGGCTGGCGCAGGGGTACCGCGGGGCGTGCGGGCACCACAGCGCCGCGTCGCGCACCTCGTCGATGCCGAGGCGCGCGGCCGGGAGGCGCAGCGCGGGGAGCGCGCTGGCGTTGGCGTCCGACGGCAGCAGGAAGAGCGTGAGGACCGCGTCCCGGAACGACACGACGTACTGCGCGTCGCGGAGCGTGAACATCCGGTGGAAGGGCGCGCCGGCGCTCAGAGGCTCGAAGCGGCGGCCTTTCACCGGCTGCCACCGGGGCCCCCACTGAGGCGCGACCGGAGGCTCTGGGGTTGGGAGGGGCGGCGTCGTCGCCTGCACTGTGCAGTTCTTTTCGCCGCGGAGGAGCCGCGCGGTCCAGAGCTCGCCCCCGGGCCCCGCCATTAAGAGCACGACGGAGCGCGCGCGCACGACCCCGGACTGCAGCGTCCCCTGCAGGTCGTGGTACGCGACTTCCCGATTGGTGAGGACGTTCATCACAATGAGCGGTCTGCCGCCAAAGTACAGCAGCTGGTGCCCCTGGGACAAGGTAAACGGTGGGGGGGAGGCACCTCAGCACATCAGCGGCGTTGGCCCTGTCGCATGGGACCCAGTCAGCCCCTATCTACTGACACGCCCACCCACTCATGGCCTAGCGGAGGAACATGTCTCATGGACCCACCCATCCACTCAACCGCACCCTCAGGGGCGCATTGGGGCAGAGGAGCCGGGGGCTGGGGGGGGCTGGGAGGTCTGGGGGGGGGGGGGGGGGGTTGGCGCAAGGCCTTGGTGGTTGGCTCTGGGGGGGGGGGGGGGTTGACCCTCCTGCTTGCCAACAGGACTCTCAAACATATTTGCCGCCGAAAAGTTTTTTTGCACAACAAAAGCCCCTACTTGGTTGACCCTCCTCCTTGTCAACAAAGGTCACAGCGCAACGGAAACTCAAAGCAATACATTTGTGGACAATTCTGTGTCCACGATAAGACAGGCTCCATTCATTACAGTCCATTTCCATAGAGACAGCTGCCTCACACCCTGAACATGACCCTGAGGAACACACGGCCGAAGAAGAACTTGTTCAGGGGACTTGGAAGGGGAGGAGGGGTGGGGGTGGGGGTGGTGGACCCGGGGGGGGGGGGGGACCCGGGGGGGGGGGGGGGACCTCCTCCTTACAGTTTTTTTTCATTCCCATGTGCCCCTGCCCCCCATCCCTTCCCTGACCTCGTGCGTCATGTCCCGGACCATGCACCACCACCCGTGTGCCTCCAACACCGTGGCACGTCGTGGGACATGCGGTGGCCAGGGGGTGCCGTAATTAAAAAAAAAAAACTCGGAGTGTCCAATACGCCCTACAATGGCGGTTGGTGGGTAACCGATGGCGGTTGGTGGGTAACCGATGGCAGTTGGAGGGTAACCGCTGGGGGTAACATGGGGACATAAAAAAGACCAAAAAAGCGAAGCTAAAATTGTGGCAAGTAGTAGGGTTTGAACCCAGGACCCTTGAAACTAGAACCTAGTACAACTATCAACTGAGCTATGTCAAGATCTGGTGGCGGCTGACCATCAGAGAGTGCATGCCATAGTAAAAAAAAAATATAAAAAAAAGGGTGAGTGTCCTTATGGCACCCCCTGGCGGTGGCTGCCACCGCCTGCGGGTGAGCGCAGATACTCCACCGACTGCCTTGGGTAGGGCCCCCAGCGCCCCCCGGTCAGGACATGGTCATGTCGGCACGTGTACATGGGCATGGGCATCGCGTGTGGAATCTTCACGGCGGAGGTCTCGGACTGGGTCTGTGGTGGTTTAGGGGGCCCCGCGTCCAGCGCGGAGCAGCCTGCGGCCCGGGCCACCGCCGGACTGGGTCTGTTGAGCTACGGGCCCGGCGGGCGTGGGACATTCCCCCATCCCCATCCCACCCCATGCCCCTCCGGCAGCTCAACCCCCTCCCATGGGGTGTCCGCGGCGCCGGCACATGGCGTGCCGGGGATCGGCTCCTGGCAGCGTCAGGCAACCACAAAGGCCAAGAACAGCAGGGCATTTCTTCACTCTTTACGACGCTGGTGGTCGGTTAGAGTCCAAGTCACCATGAAACTGACTTTGACTCCTCATACTCTGATTCATCGCTATCCACATCCACATGCCCAAAAGCAAACTGAGTGACTGCCCTGCCACGAGAAGAGCAAGCAGATAAATGTGGTAATTCACACATAGTAGGTGAGGACTCACGGCGGTGTGCAACTGCTGCGGGGTGATTACTGTAAGGTATATGCGGTAACCGGGTACTGTTAACCTTGATTAAAATTGAACCCACAATTTCATGAAAAAACATTTTATGCAGATGGTTGTTAGAGCATTATTAGGTACAGCTGTCTATGGGGCGGCTGCGGTGCCTTGACCATCCTAGGCCGCCTTAGCACCATGACCATTGGGCCATGTGCAATAATGCCAATAGTTCACCGGAAGCGCATTCTGTGAGTAAATGAAATTGCATAAATCTCAACGGAGAACGCTGAATCGTGAGCGCAATAATGATCATTAAGAAAATGGGCGTCTTTCCATGTATAAAAGTCTATTTTTCAGGAAGCTGCACATGGCACGGAGCAAAGCGCAATGAAATGAACGGACAGCTTCGGCCATTTTCCACGGCGCACCGTCTTCCACAATGCCGGTTGGCGCACCAGCAAACCTGCGGTGGGTTTACCGGGTGCGGTAAACGCACTTTGGTTGTGTTTCACGGAGGCGCGGGCCCCGGGCGGCGTGTGGTGGCAGGGAGGCATGTATGGCCGGGGGGCGGACGAGGGGCAGTGGGGGGGGAGGGGGGGGGACTGCCACTTTGTGGGTGAGAGGGGCATGTCTGTCCCACCGCTCACGACTGCAGCGGTCCGCCCCCCCCCCCCCCCCGCGCGGCGCCCCCTCCCCCGCCGGCGCTGACGGGCCCCGCATGTCGGGCGGTCCCGGACCGGGAGGACGACCCCCATGCCCCCAGGCAAGCCACGGCCTACCGTCACCGGGGCCTCAAAAAGGGCAGGCGTGGACCCGCCACTTGGCTCCAGCCGCGCCTGCCTTCACGCGGCCTTCACACGGCCTTCATCGTTGTGCGTTCGACTTTGCCATTTGATTGTCCCAAGGCAATTGTGCGTCCCTGTACCCTCCCGGATGGGGGCGAGAGACAAGGCTTGATGGTTCTGGGCATTCCCGTTACTGAGGGGGGGGGGGGGGGCGGAGTGGCAGCCCCCTGACCCAACCCCCCCCACCCACTTTTTACCAAAATCAAAATCTTTTTACAATTTTTTTTTTCCAAAATCAAATTTTACCAAATTGCAATTTTGGGAAAAAGATTTTGGTACAAACATCAGAAAATGTTTGCTCGGGACGACAATGAAATGTATCAAAGGGGCCCGAACTTGGAGGTCGATTTTAGGTACACAAACTTTTTCTTGGCTTCTGACCCCCCCCCCCCAGCCCCCGGTATAGGCCACGGTCGCCACTCAGCCGTGGCCTGGCAGAGGGGATGCCCCGGGCAGAGCGGGGCCCGGCAGGAACTCCGCGGCCGCTGGGGCGGGGGGCCTGCGGCACAGAAGGGCCCTCCCCGGACGCACCTCGTCGAACACCATGGCGCCCGCGGGCTGCGGCCCGTGCAGCGCCGTGACGTCGCGCGCGCGCGTGATGGCGACGTTGGGCAGCTTGCAGTACGGCTCCAGGAAGCCCTCGGCGCAGGCGTCGCAGTTGGTGCCGGTCCAGTGCCCCCGCGAGCTGTCCAGGTAGCACTCGCAGGTGCCGTCCAGGCGGTCGCACGCGCCGTGGCCGTTGCAGGCGCAGGGCCAGTCGCAGCGCAGGCCCCAGTACCCCTCGAGGCAGCGGTTGCAGAGGTCGCCGCCCCACTGCCCCGCGGCGTCGCGCTGGCACACGCAGCCCCCGGTGGAGTTGCAGACGGCGTGGGCCGGGGGGTCCGCCCCTGGGAAGCAGTCCTGGGGCTGGCACGACACGTTGCAGTCGGCGCGGTAGTACCCGGGGCTGCACTCGCAGGCGCCGTCCCCGGCGTTGGAGTCCCGGCAGGTGCCGTGGCCGAAGCAGCGGGTGCCCGGCGGGCCCGGGCACTCGATGTCGCAGTGCGGCCCGGCAAACCCGGCGGTGCAGATGCAGGTCTGTGGGAGCGGCACGATGCGCGGCGGCGGTGGTGGTGCAGGGCGGCGGGACGGGGGAAATCGGCACGCGCGACGAATCGGACCCCATGGGGCGGGGGGGGGGGAGGGTTACTGGCGCCCCGCGCGCGCCCCGCGCATCTGTTGAGGGTGCATTGGTCTTGCGCCTGATGCCGCCCAGGACAAACTCTCGCCTCCAAATGACCTTAAGACGGGTAACCCCCCCCCCCCCCTGCGCTGTGTGACATTGCGTCGGATTGCAGTTTCTTTATGGGGCCCTCGACAGTCACCCGTTCTTCCCTCCGTGTGCTGGGCCAATGCGCCCTGACGGCCGCTGCGGCCTGTGTGCCTTGTGGCGTCGTTTCGGTGGTAGCGGAGCCCAGTTGGCGTACTGGGCGTTGTGCTGGTTGCTGCGGGGGTCGTTTCACGGTTTGTGCTGCCCAATCCGCGTTCATGTCGTCCCACACATGTCTCGCTGCGTTTCTGTGTGCGTGAGGCCCAATTGTTCCACCCCCTCCACGTGCTGTCCTGGTCGTCCCCCCCCATTCAACATATGGCCCGCGGCCGAGTAGCATTAGAAGAGGGGGGGGGGGGGGGGCTCCGGGACCCAAAAGTTTGTGTACCAAAAAGGGCCTGACCAGATTTTCCCGGTGGTAAACGTTTTTCCCCACGATGGTCACTTTCGTATGGGGGGGAAAGGGGGGTTGTTTGGTGGTATGTCATTTGATTTACCCCGCGGCATTCATTATACCCCCGGGGCAGGGAAGCATTAGAATGGCCGTACACCGTAGGACGAGGGGGGGGTACAACAAGGAACGTCGGCCATCGTTTCCTTAACCTGTGCCCCGGGTACTCCCCTGCCGGTGCATGCGGCGTGCTGGTTGTGCCGGATCAATGGCCACACGGAGAGCGGTCCTTTGCGTGTGCCTCGGACACAGTGAGTGACAGTGGCTCAGGGGGTGATGGTGGCGCAGTTCGTCAGAGATGAGTATTGTGAGACCCCTGACAAATGCTGGTCTGAAGCCGTACCCCTTGGCGGCTGTACAGCGCATGTCCCTCATGCTCCAGTGGCACTGATACGACATGCTGCCGGACACCTGATCGCCCAAAGGCTTCACCCAACGACCGCTGAAGGCAGGGGTTTGGACTCTAAATGCGCCGCCTCCCCGTTTCCGGCCGCAGCACTTGTGGCCAGGCCACAACCAAAGCCCAGACCGAAGGGCCCCGGTCCCTTGCAACGCAGCACCGCTTCATGTCTTCAGTCCGCTCAGCAGAGCAACCCGCGCATTCTGACGTGGCGTCTAGACCAGGGCCTCTCGGTGTTTCTTGTGTGCCATTCTCCGGAGGGCTACATCAAGGACCCCCTGGCATTCGACCCACTCCGAGGGGTAGATTGGGGGGTGGGGGGGCACGTTGAATGGGGCCCAGGGTGTCGTTACACTGGGAACACTTGATCCTGAGTCCGGCGGCAGGACACACTGCTATCACCAAATCCCACACAAACCAGACTTCATTCGCCTCTGCCGGTTGGACACAGCAGCAGTTGCAGTGGCCTTCAACTCCGCTTGGATGGCGGGTAACACGGTGCATTTAATGGGCAATGCTGTTGCAAGGTTCAGGTTGCGAGACCCATGATAAATGGAAGAGGCAATGGTGTGGCTGAGGGGTGGACGGAACACCCGAATCAAAGTCCGCCACCTTACCAAGCCAGACCAACCGACGGGTTGGTTCCAGTGTGGACCTGACGGAGGTGGAGCACCAACCACGCTGCCTGTTTGCGTGGGTTCGGTGTGCCGGGCAGGTGCTGACTTACAATTGGTGCGGTTCAGGACCCCCCCAGTCCTTAAAACTGGCGTTCAATGGCGTCCTAATCACGAGACAGAATTGACGTTTGCAGAGTCTGGAAGGTGTGAATCACACTTCCCCCTGGTGAGTGAGACCCGGGTCCGGGCCCCTGCCCCAATTGTTGGGGGCTCTATTGAAGACCCCCCTACAATTGAAGGTCCTGCTTCCCATACGGTGGCTTGTTTTCTCGGCATCAATCGTAGGCAGTAGAGGGCGCTTCTGAGCCAGTTGTGGGCCAACCACAGCGACGGCGGTTGTGGGCTTGAAGTGTTCTGGAGAAAACAGAAAAGAAAAACCCTGTCCACGAAAAAAACACCCTGACACAAAGGGCCCAAAATGCAGCAACCCGACCGCACCGCACCAGGCACACCTGCTGGACCGTGGCGCCGTACACGCACTTGTCCGTACACTCAGGGCCGAACCAGCCCCAAGCGCACGCGTCGCACCGCACCCCAGCCCACCGCCCCGGCGTCTCGTCGCAGCGGCACTCCGCCGTCGCCGCCAGGCACTCCCCGTGCCCCGCGCACACGCGGCTGTCGTCCGCCGTCGGGTCGAACCCCGGGCACTGGGCCCCGCAGTCCGCCCCGCCGTACCCTCGGTCGCAGACGCAGCGGCCGTCGCCCACGCCGCTGCTGCACGTCCCGTGCCCGGAGCACACCAGCCCCCGGTGCAGGGGGCAGCCGCGGGAGCAGTCGTGGCCCCCGTAGCCCTCGAAGCACACGCACCCCGCCGCCAGCTCCGTGCACAGCCCGTGCCCGGAGCACACCGCGCCCTCGGAGGTGGTGGGGCAGCCCCACTGGCACTTGTCGCCGGCGTACCCGGTGTCGCACGCGCACAGGCCCGTCCCGTAGACCCGCGCCAGGCAGGAGCCGTGGCCGCTGCACACGCCCTGCGCCGCATCGGCCCCAGGGCACGCGAAGCCGCAGTCCGGGCCGTACCAGCCCTCGGGGCACACGAACGCCTGGCAGTCCTCCCACGACACATTGCACGCCAGGCCGCACTTCGGGGGCTGCACGAGGGCGCACATGCACTGGCCCTGCCGGCACTCGTACCCCGAGCATGGGACGCCGTCGGGCCCCACGGGGCACGGGATGTCGCATGCGCTGCCAGACCAGCCGGGCACGCACGTGCTGCAGTTGGCCCCGGCCCAGTGGCCGGTCGTGGCGGAGGCGTTGCAGGCGCAGACGCCGGAAGAGCACACACCGTGGCCCGTGCAGGGCAGCAGGGCGCCCCCCGGGCACTCCGCCTCGCACGTCGCCCCATGGAACCCGCGCTGGCAGTCGCAGACGGGCACCCCCGCGTCCGCGCGGCACTCCCCGACCCCGGCGCACACGCGCCCCTGCCCGTCGGCGGGGCACCGCAAGTCGCACGCGGCGCCAGTGAAGCCGGGCGCGCACGCGTCGCAGGCCGGCCCGGCGAAGTGCCGGCCGCCGGCCCCGGAATCGCAGTCGCAGGTCGCGTTCGCAGTGCACGTCCCGATGCCGTTGCAGATGCGGCCTTGGAACACGGGGCATTCGAGGCTGCAGGTTTCCCCGCGGTAGCCCTCCAGGCACTGGCACGCCCCGGTCCCGTTCAGCCCATCGTCGCAGGTGCCCTGGGCCGGGACACACCCGCAGATCTCCGCGCACGCGCGGCCGTAGTACCCGGCGCGGCACGCAGCGCAGGTCGCGCCCACCCACCAGCCCAAGTGCGGCCCTGCAAAGCACGCGCACTCCCCGGTCCCCCGTGGCCCTTCACTGCAGACCCCATGGCCGCCGCACGGGCTGGCGGCGCCGCCCGCGCACTCCCGGGCGCAGTCCAGCCCCCAGTACCCCGCGGCACACCGGCTGCAGTCGTCCCCGGCCCAGCGCCCCGCGCACACGCACTGCCCGTCGCCCGCGGCCCCGTCGCGGCAGACCCCGTGGCCGCTGCACGCCACGCAGTCGTGCATGGGGCACAGCCCCCGGCAGTCCGCCCCGAAGCGCCCGGGCGCGCACGCGGCGCACAGCGGCCCGTCCCACGCCCCGTGCGTGTGGTTGCTGTGGCATGTGCAGCCGCTGGCGTCGCGGCACTCGCCGTGGCCGCCGCACATGCGGCCGGCGGCGTCCCGCGGGCACTGGAGGTTGCAGTGGAGCCCGTAGTACGGCGCGGCGCAGGCGCCGCAGTCCGGGCCGGTCCAGTGGCCCGCGGTGGAGTTGAAGCACGCGCAGGAGCCGTCGACGGGGGAGCAGGTCCCGTGACCGCCGCACGGCATGTCGGCGCCCCCTTGGCACGTGTGGCCGCACGTGGGGCCCACGTAGCCCGCCTGGCAGAGGCACGCGCCGTCGCCCGCGGAGCTGCTGTTGCAGACGCCGTGGCCGGAGCAGAGGTCCCCCTGGCTCCCGAACGGGCAGCGGACCGCGCAGTCGGGGCCGGCCCAGTGCACGTCGCAGACGCACTGCCGCGCGACGCTGACCCCGTTGCGGCAGGCGGCCTCGCACGCCGGGCCCCAGTAGCCCGCCGCGCACGCGTCGCACGCGGCGCCTGCCCAGTTCGCGGCGCACACGCAGCCCGCGGCGCCGTCGCACCGCCCGTGCCCCGTGCACCACACCCCGCCCTCGTCGACGGCGCAGACGCCGCTGCAGTCCGACCCGTAGAAGCCGGCGTCGCACACGCACTGCGCCGCGGAGGTGCAGCTGCCGTGGCCGTTGCAGGGGCTGGCCAGCGGGCCAGGGCACGCGGTGCCGCACACCAGCCACCCCGGGAGGCTGCGCCACGCGGAGTTGCACACGCAGGCGCCGGTGCGGGCGTCGCAGCGGCCGTGCCCGCCGCAGACCGGGATCGTGCCGCCCTCGCAGGGGACGTCGCACGCGCCCCCGGCCCAGCCCGCGGCGCAAACGCAGTGCCCGGTCCCGTGCCGGCCCTCCAGGCAGACGCCGCGCACGCCGCAGCGGCAGACGCCGTCGCACTGCGGGCCGTACCGGCCCGCGGGGCACGGCGAGGCCGCGCACACCGCTGGGGCGACCGCGCAGTCCGCGCCGCAGTAGCCGCCGTCGCACTGGCAGGCCGCGGCGGCCACGCACAGGCCGTGGCCGCCGCACACGGCGCCAGCGGCGTTGGCCGGGCACTCCTCCATGCAGTCTACCCCCGCCCAGCCCGCGGCGCACGTGACGCACGTGGCGCCCGCCCACTGCGGGTCGCACGCGCACGCCGCCGCGCCCGCGCGGAACTCGCAGCGGCCGTGGCCGCTGCAGGGCTCGCTAGACGCCTCACGGGGGCACTTGTGGGTGCAGTCCGGTCCCACGTACCCCGCCACACACTCGCACACGGCCACACCCGCGGGGGCCTTGCACTCCCCATGACCGGCGCACGGGAGGCCGTCTGAGACCGGGCAGGGGAGGGTGCAGCCCTCGCCCACCCACCCGGCGGCGCAGCGCCGGCACTCGGGGGCGGCCCAGTGGCCGTTGATGGGGTCGCCGTAGTACTCGCACAGGCCCACCCCCAGCACGGGCCCCTCCGTGCAGGTGCCGTGGCCCCAGCACGGGCGCTGCCCGGCCAGCTGCGGGCAGCGCAGCTCGCAGTGCACCCCCACGAACCCGTTGGTGCAGTGGCACCCGCCGTCGGCGGTCGCGCGGCTGTCGCAGATCCCGTGCCCGCTGCAGATGAGCCCGGCGGGGCTCGCGCAGGAGGTGTTGCAGTGCGCGCCCCAGTAGTGCCCCCCGCAGTCCCCGCACCCCTCGCCGCCCCAGTAGCCGCCGGTCGGGTCGCGCTGGGTGCAGGCGCACCGCCCGCTGCCGCCCGGCCCGTCGCTGCAGGTGCCGTGCCCGCCGCACACGGCCCCGGCCGCGAGGCCCGGGCAGGGCTGCGCGCAGCCGGGGCCGTAGTACCCGGGCTGGCAGTCCAGGCACCCGGGCCCCGCCCAGAGGCCGGGCTTGTGCACGCAGGGCTCCCGGAAGGAGAGCGTGACGCCGGTGCTGTTGGAGGGGGTGCCCCCCGCGGCCACCACCACCGGGAGCGCCTGCCCGGCGCCCGTCAGGCCGTCGCACTCCAAGTACGTGGCGTTGATGGAGGCGACGACCGGGCACTGGAACGGCCCGACGTGGACAGTGAGGGTGCCGAAGTAGCCGTGGATGTGGAAGTGGCCGTGGAGGCCGAAGCGGGTGGCGGCCCGGGGGCAGTCGCGCAGGGCCTGGGGCGTCGCCTGCGCGCAGCCGCCGGCCGGGGAGTCGAGGGCCTCCAGCGCCGCGAGCTCCGGGTAGCCCGTGGAGAGCAGCGCGCGCGGCAGCGTGGCGTTGGTGCCCTGCGCCGTGCTCACCGTCACGTCGAACCAGCGGGGCTCCAGGGTGTCGTCCGGCAGCCGCAGGTCTTCGCAGAGCAGCGTCTCGTCCTCGGCGCCGAGGACGTGGCGGACGGCCGGGCACGGCAGCGTCAGCCCGTCGGGCTGCCGCTCCAGCGTGACGCGCGCCGCCGCCGGCCCGAAGTGCGCCCCGGCGATGGTGAGCGGCGGCGGCGCCGCGCCACACAGCAGCGTGCTGGGGGGCAGGTCCAGCCCGCAGCCCCGGACCTCGGCCACGTCTGGCAGAGCCTGCACGGCGAACGACGTCAGGTGGGCGACGTGGCACGCGAACTCGCCGGCGGTCGCGTGCGCGGGGGACAGCCACGTGCCGTCGGGGGACCACCCGCCCGGCGCAGCGTAGACGCACTGGAAGCGGTCGGCGGCGGGGGGGAAGCGGGGCGAGTGCAGCGCGGCCCCAAAGCGGATGGTAATAGGCTCGCGGAGGTCGTGCACCGGGACCTCCCGCCCCGTCGAAGGGTCCCACAGGGAGACCGCCACCACGTCGGTGACCAGCAGCCCCGTGGGGGGCACGGCGGTCGCAACCACATCGGCGACGCCCGCGCTGACCCGGCCCTCGACCGCGCGCCGCACGTCCGCGGGCAGTTCGGCGGCGATGCCGCGGTCCGGAAGGTGCATCGCCGTGGGCAGCCACGCGAGCGGCACACGGTGCAGCGCGGCCTGGAGGTGCCGGGACTGCACCGCGAGCCCCTGGAAGACGCAGGGGTCGCGCTGCCGCCAGGCCGTCAGCACCAAATCGGTAAGAACGCCCTCCGCCGTCGCCGCGGCGACGGCACCGTCGCCGGAGTAGAGGAGCGCGTCGCACACGCGCAGCAGCCAAGCCACGGAGGCGTCATCGTCCAGGATCGGCGCCGCGGCCTTCACCAGGCGGCGCGCCGCCACGAGGCCCCCCGGCAGCGTCAGCCCCGGTGGCTTTGACGGCACCCGGTCACCAAAGCGGAGGGCGACCAGCGCGGCTTCGTGCAGCACCCCCAACCTCCGATGCCTTGTGGTACTGTCCGAAAGGCCATCCAGTGCGCGCAGCAGGTCTGAGTCCGGGCGGTAGGTCTTGTTGCTGCACAGCCCGCAGGCCACGTCCCGCAGCAGCGCCCGCGGCAACGTGCGCGCGCACGCAGCCGCGCAACGCGGGGCGGGACCTGTGACGCTGGCATTCGCAAAGAACGGCCCCGTCTGGGTCGCATGCGCGTCGCGCACCAACAGGGCGAACGTGTACGTGGAGGGGGCGCGGTGGCTGTGCGGGAGCCAGGGGAGCGGGACCGTCGCACGAGGACTGGGGCTGAAGTCCGGTGCCTCCGGGATGGGGAGGAGCAGCCCCTCCGGGGATTGCAGCATGAAGCAGAACTGCAGAGGCAAGCCGCCGGGGCGGGTTGGGCGCCAGCGCGCCGGGGGGGTCGCGAGGTGCACGGCCGCACGCTCCGCATGCACCGTGACCGAGAGCACCGGGGCAGGGCCGGGGTCGTACACGGGGGGGGTGAGGATCGGCACGGCGACCGTGCGGGTCTGGACTGCGGGGCCTGCGAAGCGCGGCGTGGCCGTCACTCGGATGACGTACTCGGGCACGCGGAGCTCCGTGGCGGGGATCACGGCAACGCCCTGCAGCTGCCGGATGGCGGCGGCCGCCAGGGCCCCCGCCGCGCCGCCCTCCCACCGGAAATCCCAGTCCGGGTGGGTGGTGTTCGCCGCCAAACAGTCCCCGGGGCTCGGGGCCCAGTCCCCCACGGTGACGTGCACCCGCATCGGGGTGCCGCCCGGGAACGGGGTTTGCGGGGGGGCGATCTCCACCGGGGGATCGAGGACGGGGGGGCGGCGGCCGGTGGGGGGCCGCCCGTGCGGTGGGGGGGCGGCGGGGGCGTCGATGCGGGAGGGGGACTGCGGCCGCGCGGGGGCCGGGCTCCGGAGAGGGGGTAGGGAGGGGATGCGGGACGCGGTGGCTGTCGCGGTTGGGACAGCGGAGGCGGTTCTGGTGGTGGATGCGGTGCGCGACGTCCCGCGGGGTCTCGCAGGGGCGACTGCGGAGGAAGATGTTGCGGAGCGACTCGTAGTATGGGGCGCGGAGAGTACCGCGGTCGCGCTCAGCGGCAATGTAGGCGTTGCAGACCAGGCTGAGGCCGATGATCGCGTTGCAGTCGCAGGGGCCGCAGGGGTATGTGACGCGGTCTGCGTTGCGGTGGCTGACGATGTGGCCGTCACGCCCAGGAACGTTTCCGCGCCTTGGGGAGGATGGCTTGAATCGTGCACCGGGACCTCCCGCCCCGTCGAAGGGTCCCACAGGGAGACCGCCACCACGTCGGTGACCAGCAGCCCCGTGGGGGGCACGGCGGTCGCAACCACATCGGCGACGCCCGCGCTGACCCGGCCCTCGACCGCGCGCCGCACGTCCGCGGGCAGTTCGGCGGCGATGCCGCGGTCCGGAAGGTGCAGCGCCGTGGGCAGCCACGCGAGCGGCACACGGTGCAGCGCGGCCTGGAGGTGCCGGGACTGCACCGCGAGCCCCTGGAAGACGCAGGGGTCGCGCTGCCGCCGGGCCGTCAGCACCAAATCGGTAGGAACGCCCTCCGCCGTCGCCGCGGCGACGGCACCGTCGCCGGAGTAGAGGAGCGCGTCGCACACGCGCAGCAGCCAAGCCACGGAGGCGTCATCGTCCAGGATCGGCGCCGCGGCCTTCACCAGGCGGCGCGCCGCCGCGAGGCCCCCCGGCAGCGTCAGCCCCGGTGGCTTTGACGGCACCCGGTCACCAAAGCGGAGGGCGACCAGCGCGGCTTCGTGCAGCACCCCCAACCTCCGATGCCTTGTGGTACTGTCCGAAAGGCCATCCAGTGCGCGCAGCAGGTCTGAGTCCGGGCGGTAGGTCTTGTTGCTGCACAGCCCGCAGGCCACGTCCCGCAGCAGCGCCCGCGGCAACGTGCGCGCGCACGCAGCCGCGCAACGCGGGGCGGGACCTGTGACGCTGGCATTCGCAAAGAACGGCCCCGTCTGGGTCGCATGCGCGTCGCGCACCAACAGGGCGAACGTGTACGTGGAGGGGGTGCGGTGGCTGTGCGGGAGCCAGGGGAGCGGGACCGTCGCACGAGGACTGGGGCTGAAGTCCGGTGCCTCCGGGATGGGGAGGAGCAGCCCCTCCGGGGATTGCAGCATGAAGCAGAACTGCAGAGGCAAGCCGCCGGGGCGGGTTGGGCGCCAGCGCGCCGGGGGGGTCGCGAGGTGCACGGCCGCACGCTCCGCATGCACCGTGACCGAGAGCACCGGGGCAGGGCCGGGGTCGTACACGGGGGGGGTGAGGATCGGCACGGCGACCGTGCGGGTCTGGACTGCGGGGCCTGCGAAGCGCGGCGTGGCCGTCACTCGGATGACGTACTCGGGCACGCGGAGCTCCGTGGCGGGGATCACGGCAACGCCCTGCAGCTGCCGGATGGCGGCGGCCGCCAGGGCCCCCGCCGCGCCGCCCTCCCACCGGAAATCCCAGTCCGGGTGGGTGGTGTTCGCCGCCAAACAGTCCCCGGGGCTCGGGGCCCAGTCCCCCACGGTGACGTGCACCCGCATCGGGGTGCCGCCCGGGAACGGGGTTTGCGGGGGGGCGATCTCCACCGGGGGATCGAGGACGGGGGGGCGGCGGCCGGTGGGGGGCCGCCCGTGCGGTGGGGGGGCGGCGGGGGCGTCGATGCGGGAGGGGGACTGCGGCCGCGCGGGGGCCGGGCTCCGGAGAGGGGGTAGGGAGGGGATGCGGGACGCGGTGGCTGTCGCGGTTGGGACAGCGGAGGCGGTTCTGGTGGTGGATGCGGTGCGCGACGTCCCGCGGGGTCTCGCAGGGGCGACTGCGGAGGAAGATGTTGCGGAGCGACTCGTAGTATGGGGCGCGGAGAGTACCGCGGTCGCGCTCAGCGGCAATGTAGGCGTTGCAGACCAGGCTGAGGCCGATGATCGCGTTGCAGTCGCAGGGGCCGCAGGGGTATGTGACGCGGTCTGCGTTGCGGTGGCTGACGATGTGGCCGTCACGCCCAGGAACGTTTCCGCGCCTTGGGGAGGATGGCTTGAATCGTGCACCGGGACCTCCCGCCCCGTCGAAGGGTCCCACAGGGAGACCGCCACCACGTCGGTGACCAGCAGCCCCGTGGGGGGCACGGCGGTCGCAACCACATCGGCGACGCCCGCGCTGACCCGGCCCTCGACCGCGCGCCGCACGTCCGCGGGCAGTTCGGCGGCGATGCCGCGGTCCGGAAGGTGCAGCGCCGTGGGCAGCCACGCGAGCGGCACACGGTGCAGCGCGGCCTGGAGGTGCCGGGACTGCACCGCGAGCCCCTGGAAGACGCAGGGGTCGCGCTGCCGCCGGGCCGTCAGCACCAAATCGGTAGGAACGCCCTCCGCCGTCGCCGCGGCGACGGCACCGTCGCCGGAGTAGAGGAGCGCGTCGCACACGCGCAGCAGCCAAGCCACGGAGGCGTCATCGTCCAGGATCGGCGCCGCGGCCTTCACCAGGCGGCGCGCCGCCGCGAGGCCCCCCGGCAGCGTCAGCCCCGGTGGCTTTGACGGCACCCGGTCACCAAAGCGGAGGGCGACCAGCGCGGCTTCGTGCAGCACCCCCAACCTCCGATGCCTTGTGGTACTGTCCGAAAGGCCATCCAGTGCGCGCAGCAGGTCTGAGTCCGGGCGGTAGGTCTTGTTGCTGCACAGCCCGCAGGCCACGTCCCGCAGCAGCGCCCGCGGCAACGTGCGCGCGCACGCAGCCGCGCAACGCGGGGCGGGACCTGTGACGCTGGCATTCGCAAAGAACGGCCCCGTCTGGGTCGCATGCGCGTCGCGCACCAACAGGGCGAACGTGTACGTGGAGGGGGCGCGGTGGCTGTGCGGGAGCCAGGGGAGCGGGACCGTCGCACGAGGACTGGGGCTGAAGTCCGGTGCCTCCGGGATGGGGAGGAGCAGCCCCTCCGGGGATTGCAGCATGAAGCAGAACTGCAGAGGCAAGCCGCCGGGGCGGGTTGGGCGCCAGCGCGCCGGGGGGGTCGCGAGGTGCACGGCCGCACGCTCCGCATGCACCGTGACCGAGAGCACCGGGGCAGGGCCGGGGTCGTACACGGGGGGGGTGAGGATCGGCACGGCGACCGTGCGGGTCTGGACTGCGGGGCCTGCGAAGCGCGGCGTGGCCGTCACTCGGATGACGTACTCGGGCACGCGGAGCTCCGTGGCGGGGATCACGGCAACGCCCTGCAGCTGCCGGATGGCGGCGGCCGCCAGGGCCCCCGCCGCGCCGCCCTCCCACCGGAAATCCCAGTCCGGGTGGGTGGTGTTCGCCGCCAAACAGTCCCCGGGGCTCGGGGCCCAGTCCCCCACGGTGACGTGCACCCGCATCGGGGTGCCGCCCGGGAACGGGGTTTGCGGGGGGGCGATCTCCACCGGGGGATCGAGGACGGGGGGGCGGCGGCCGGTGGGGGGCCGCCCGTGCGGTGGGGGGGCGGCGGGGGCGTCGATGCGGGAGGGGGACTGCGGCCGCGCGGGGGCCGGGCTCCGGAGAGGGGGTAGGGAGGGGATGCGGGACGCGGTGGCTGTCGCGGTTGGGACAGCGGAGGCGGTTCTGGTGGTGGATGCGGTGCGCGACGTCCCGCGGGGTCTCGCAGGGGCGACTGCGGAGGAAGATGTTGCGGAGCGACTCGTAGTATGGGGCGCGGAGAGTACCGCGGTCGCGCTCAGCGGCAATGTAGGCGTTGCAGACCAGGCTGAGGCCGATGATCGCGTTGCAGTCGCAGGGGCCGCAGGGGTATGTGACGCGGTCTGCGTTGCGGTGGCTGACGATGTGGCCGTCACGCCCAAGAACGTTTCCGCGCCTTCGGGAGGATGGCTTGAATGGCCTGACGTCGCTGTCGCAGTCGCTGAAGCGGTGGGGGATGCCCGTGGAGGCGCTGACATTGCGAAGGGCAGCGCTCCTGCCTCCATCGAAATTGCCAGCGGATCGGATGTGCATGCGGCAGTTGGAGACAGGGTGCACTGGGCTGCGAGTGGCACTGATGTGTTCTTTGATGGAGTCGCGGACGACGGCGCGCTCGCTGAAATTGCAGGCGACGATGTGAGGGCCGCAGTTGCGGATATTGTAAGAGTGGATGATGTTGCCAATGCTGTTGGCGACGGTGCTGCAGAGGAAGCGTGCGATTTAGTTGTGAATCTCAAGGACTTCGTGCATGATGCTCTTAGTACAGCCTACAGCACTCAATTCTAGAAAATCCGCTGGAACGGATGCCACGCGCTCAACTGCCTTGGGCAGCAAACCGTCTCCTGTGTCGTGCTCATCCCGCTTCTCTCTCTTCCCGTGGTATCCCGACACATGCTCCCCCATCCCTCGACGCCCTCATGGCCATTTTGGGATGAGCACCGCCAGTAGCATCCTCAGCATGTGCATGCCCATTATGTGCCTCATGCATGGGCGGATTGGCTGCCCTGGAGGCTGCCAAGGTTCTCCATGGCAACGCCGTGCACAGGCGGCGGGGTTCCTAGCCACAAAAAACCACTTAGGCACCTGCCACATGCACTGGTCACGCCATCTAAGCCGCGCCATGGTGGCCGAGGGCAAGCCAAAGCGTCAGTGCCCCGAGTTAGTGAGCTCTAAGAGCTATGGCCCTTTCAACGTACTCATGCCGACCCATCCGATCATGCCACAGCTACATGAGAACACGCGCCGAAAGTCTCTCCTATAGTCGGAGGCCCGATAGCCCAACACGTTCGCAAGCCTCAAACGGAAAGCGGCCGACACTTCAGCGGTCTGTGTGCCCCTGCAAACCCTTGTGTGCCCCAGGGTGCCTGTGTAACCCCGCGGCCTTTTGCCTCTGCCTGCCTAATGTCATCTCCAACGTCACTTGCGCGCCAGTCTGGCGGGATGAAACAGGGCGAAACGGGCTCCATCAAATACAGTCTAACATCGGATTTGCCGTGGGGGCTTTTGGGGGTGGGTGTAGACACTGAGCAGCTGGAGGGCCTCACGAGAAAGTAGCAGCATCGACCTGTAGAGATATTCCACAATCGCACGGCGCAATCATTGGAGCAAGAGATTGGCTGCGTCCCGTCTGGCGGGAAATGCCTGTCGGTCACATCGTCAATGGGGCCAGTACAAGCGGAAAGCAATACGCCTGTGCACAGTGACGCGTGCGAGCTGCTGATGCATGGCGCAAAGGGCAGACATCCAACATGCCGGCACGTATGTGCATGTCTGTGCCGGGACGCTGGTGCGTACCGTGGAACACATTTGTGTGTGCGTTTGTTCCGAACTTTGCGCAATTATTGCTGGGTTCTGTTGACGCAAAATGCAGTTTTTGGTTTTGTCGGTTTGTGATCCCGCCTGGGTCATTTTCTTGCTCCTCGCGGCATGGCACGTGCATGCATGGGGCCGCAACAACACATTCAAGCCACAGCGCGGGGCTACAGCAGGGCCAGAGCGTTCTCGAACTGTTGGTGCTCAGTCCCGCAAGATTCACGGCCTCAATCATCTCAATGCTTCCAATACCACTCCGCTAGACACAGGCTCCAGGCGCTGCGGGCACGGTCCTTGCCCCCGGGGTTGGCCGGGGGCTGGGGATGGGGGTTAGCACTCACCCTTTTTGAGGTGCTTACCCTGGAAAGGGTCGGATCCCCCCCAGCCGCCAAAGAAAAACACGCAAAAGGGCATCAAACCTTCCCACTGTGCTTTTTCCGCTCCTGCTGGTTGCCCCCAGTTGCCCTAACAGTTGCGCCGCTCGCGCGCCGCGTCAAGTGCTCCTTCATACGCCACCAGAAAAAAAGGGGAGAATGACTGTGGCAAACCCTACGTTACCACGACGCCAATTTACAAGCACAAGGACCCAATGTACCCCATAATGCAGTGGGCGACCCAGGATGCGTGCAGCTCGACGTAGTCCCAACACCAGGCTTCATGTAAGGTCTTCAAAATTGATTCGCCACTTGTCACTTTTATGTCAAATGCCGTCAATTGGGATGCATTTCCAAACACAACGGCAGCGGGTAGTCGGTCAGGAAATGTGCTATTACAGGGGGGTACAAAGATTATATATTACTTGACAAGAATACCTTTCAATCCCAAGGTGCGGCTCATCCGAATACCAGGAGGCAGGATTGCAGAAAACAAAGCCTCGCGGGAGACCTCTGAAAATTGTGCCCCACTTTTGTCGAGGTACCACACATGTCCCAGTGAAGGGGCCACTCTCTCTCTACATACAGTCACACTTTACGCCATGCACCCGACTGAAATGATTCATCACAGTCCTGCGGAGACTGTGCGGCTTGGCGCAACACAGCACCTGTGCTGACATCCCAGACTTTGATTTCGCCATTTTTGCTCCCAGTAATCGCCTTCGTCCCATCCAAAGATGTGACCACACACATCGCGGGATCCCCGCTGATCCATGTATCCAACCCGGTGCCTGTTGAGGGTGCGAGGCAACGCAATGCATCCTTGCGCAGATCCACCAAGGGGGCTTGGGTCGAGCCCAGTGGGCATGCAATTGCCATCGGCTGGCCACCGCCGTCGATTGAAGTCGAGCCACAATTGCCAATCGCCATGGCTCCTAACTCATTGCCACCCTCACTCATGCAATCGCCTGGCTGCAACCGCCATTAAAAACGGAGGGGGCTTTCTTGCTACACCTGGTCCACGTCGTCAGGTGGACTTTGAGACAAAGGCAAAGCAAGCAGGCAGAGAGCCAAATGCCAGAAATATTTCTGCAGAGCCGTGTACGGCAGCACAAGAAAATCATGTGATTCCACGTTTCGTGTATCTTGTATTCCCACATGTATGCATGCACCTGTAACCCGGCCTGTCCATGGTATCTGGTTCTGTAGGCTGGGTGAATTTCCTCGATATCGCGTCTGATAAACCAGTTTTGGGCTGCTTGTGTGTTGACTTCAAAAATAACATCACTCCACATGGGCTGCGGCGGTGACCATAAGTTCCTGGTCACGGCCATTGCCAACCACTGATGCCAACACTTGTTGTCGCCAAATGTCATCGGTTGGCCCACGATTGCCAACCGTGATCGATTGACTGCCAATTGCCAGCGGTCGATTCCCACCCAATATTCCTTTGGCTACAGCGCAATTTTGATACCCCGAGGTTTTGACTTTTTTGTGAAAAGTTGGGTACCCACTATTTTGAGGGTGCCCGACGCGATGGGATAGGTGGTTTTGTTGGGTTGTGACGTTTTTTTTGGGGGGGGGTTTCTTGCATTTTCACTATGCAACCCTACCTTGCAACCCTAGGGTGTCCACGTTCACCTCACAGAACGTACGGAATGTACGGAACATCGGAACGGGGGTTTGATCCGAAGGTTGCAATATGGGGTGTCACGTTTTCCACGTTCCGGATGTTGCATTCCTCTGTGACACGATTTGGGAATAACTACCAACAGCCAAGGATAATTACCTTGCTCCGTCCCTTTTGTTTGTGTCCCATGCTGTGTAGCATGCTAGGGCTCACCACATTGCTCAGCAAATTTTCTCGGGCCGCGGTGTTGGGGTGGCATCGGAGGGTGTTGGGGTTTCATGTGACGTTCCGAACGTTTTCGTCCAAAAACTTTTTTTACGTTGTGACCTGGAAACACAGAACACGCTTTCAGTGGGGTGTTTCAAAAAATTGTACCACCCCAGCCAAAGGAATATGTGTTGACTACCCACCAAGAAAGTTTGAGAAGGGCGGTGTGGCGCAACAAGATCAAACCTTTCGCCTTGCCTTCATGCAGCAACGCACCTGTCTGCACGCTCCACTTCTTCACTTCCCAATCGGAAGAAGTTGATGTTGCAGTGAGACCATCCGGCGTGAACGCTACTCCGCTCACAGTGCCAGCATTTCCCGACCAAGTGGTCATCGGTGCTGTGAGGTGAGGTGAGGTGAGGTGCGGTGAGGTGAGGTGAGGTGAGGTGGAGGTGAGGTGGAGGTGAGGTGAGGTGAGGTGAGGTGAGGTGAGGTGAGGTGAGGTGAGGTGAGGTGAGGTGAGGTGAGGTGAGGTGAGGTGAGGTGAGGTGAGGTGAGGTGAGGTGGAGGTGAGGTGAGGTGAGGTGAGGTGTCCAGAGCTTCCCCGACCTTCTACGCCCCCCCCCCCCCCCAGCAGACAGATGGCTCTAGCGTGATGGGCTTGTGCGCTTGTGTTTTCTCTTTCATGGTCCAGCGAATAGGCCGTCGGACACCTTGACAGAACCCCAAATCATATGTACATAATTTGACATTTGTCGATATCAAGGACCCCTATGACCGCCCGATTTACCATGCAACCGTGATTGGTTACCCCTCAACGGTTGTTGTATGACCGCTGTCCATTACCCTGCCATCGGACTTCCAACTGCTGACGGTAGTTTTTGGGGGGACACCATAGCTTGCAAATTTGGCCTCTAAGCCCTCCTTGGAGGTTGAAGAGGGTTCGCAACACAACTCCATGACGCGCCAAACCAAAAACACGCAGTCGCACCAAGCTATAGCCACTCAAAGCAGCAAAACCCAGCCCCGATGTTGCATAGGGCACGGCTAGGCTTTACAATTAAAGCATTCGACCTCCCCACGTCGCTCAACTCACCATTCATTAGCCAGATTTCGACCCCACAGCCCATCACCGCCCCTCCACATCCCTCCACAGCCTTAACACCCTCCACAATTGCACACTGTCTCACCCCATGCACTCCGCAACCCTCCAATCTTCGAACACCCCACGGTCCCACAATGGAGGTCCGCGAGAGGGTGGGTTGCGAAGGACCGTGGGCTACACAAATAACCGTCTGTGTGACAATCGGCAGGGCACAACGCAAACGCTAGATCCACACGATGGGGATCCATGAGGTGTGATCTCACCCTAGCCGAGTGATATTCCGAGTTGGTCCCTAGCCTAGCCTGTAGTTGATTTTCTGCAAAATTCTAGCCGACATATTCTTCAATCCATATTCTTGCTGGAGCATGGAGCAGCAACACTGCACATGCCCTCCGGCCGAACCTAGAGTATAGACACTTCATGCGGGCCTCGTTTCAAAAAACGGGCGGCAATCGCGTGCAGCACTTGCGTAAAAGACATAGAGCGTTGCAATCGGATGCGCTTGGTATGCAACACACGACACGACGGAGAACGGATACCTGCATGACTCAATACGAGTTGCACACTAAGTAGCACAACATGGGCAATGCTTGGCCATCCCATCTATCATAATTCCATGGCGCACCCGTACTCCCACGTCACATTAATACGCATTTATGCTTGCATCACTGTGCAAAATAGAACAAGCACGAAATCGTGTTCTTTGAGGTGCACGGGCACTCACCATTACGATGAAGACGCAAATCATCCTCACAAAGGAACCAATTAGGGAACCGATGCTCATGAGTCAAGAAAGCAAAGGAGTTGCCACTCTCGTTTGCACGCGCGCGGTGTTTCCTATGTACTAGCCTAGAAAATGCATTTTGTGGACCATTACGAACAAGATAGCACACAACCACCACAGCACTCGCCGGTGGCATGCCTAAAATGGGGAACCTCGCCCGATCGACGGTTGAGACACTGGAGGAGATACGCTTGAAACCTTGGCCCCCACACGAGTTCCCACAAGTGCACTTGCTGTATCATCAAGTCGCATAAATTGATCCACACACACAAACACACGGTGCAGCGTGCACTTTGTTCGGGACTTTTCATGGGCTTGCGTTGCCTCACTTTTTGCCAATCTCTAATCCCAACTTGCACGCGCCCCGGCGTACTACTCGGGATGCAAAGGGTTCCAAACCCGCAACACGCAACGAGATGGAGGCCGTCGAAGTCGAGGGACCTTGGGACTCCATCACCAATACAAGCGTCGAATTCGTTGCCATCGTTCACAAGCGCGAAAAGTTCCAATGAAGTTCCGCTCGCGATCCCTTCTACCACTAATCACCCGTCAGGCTCAAGGCCAACTATAAACGACACTCCACCCATAACTCTTTGCAGCATTTCACCCATCAAAGGCTCTTAACCTTCAGAAACGCTTGCTATTTGTAACATTATTTCAACCCTTGTCCCACCTTCCACGCTTCCCGAAAGTTCGGGCGACGTTTTTGCCGATAGCTTCCGCCCTTGGCACGTACGTTCACCACCATGCAAGCCGTGGAGCGTGCCGTGCAAATGGTTTTGTGGACGAGCTGGACGTATTGAAGTGTGGTGCGGACACTGAGGTGTCCATGGCCAAAATGATAGGCCACCTGTGTTCGGGACACCCATCTTGCGAGCACATTTGTACATATTCTTGTAAATGCTTCGTTGCCCGTCCAATTATGCACAATTCTGCAAAGAATGTCCAGTCGAGACGGGAGGCGTTGCAAGCGTTGCGGTGCAAGTTGACATTTGAGTCGTTCTACATGTGCATCCTAGTTGCCTATGAGGGATGTGTTCCAGTGTTGGTGGTTGCGCACTGCTTTGCGTCCCAACTTACCTCCCCCAAGTTGTGTGTTGGTTACCCCAAACCCCATTTTTGACGCTCAAAATCTGGTCCGGTTTGACCGAGAACCGATTTGGGCACTTTCCGGGTCGTCAAAAAAGTGGGAAAAGGTGAGCATCGTCCCAAGTTTTGACCATCCTCCCATCCCAATGTGTGACGATTTCGGACGCTTTCACGAGTTGCAACAGGGTCACCTGGATTCTCACAAACTCATGAATCTTGCGCGGGTATTTTCTTCCTCGTTTGCGCTAGGGCTGCTAGGGATTTGTGATGGAACTTCTTCCGGGGTTCATCATTTTGAGATCCTTCGCATCTAAATATGTGTTCCTATGTTGGGATTCATGTTACGCGTCCCGTCCCACCTTCACCCCGATCGACGCACGTTGAAGTCTTGGGCTCAATGATAAACAACTGTGGATTGCTGAACGAACGTGCGTTCACTTTCGAATGCACGTCTTCCGTCTCCTAGGGTGTGTTGTTCCGTTAGGCCTCACGTTCCAAGTTACATTATACGTGTATCACGTGGAGGATGCTACGCGTGCCAATTTGTGTTGGGATACATTCCGCTCATGTATCTTCGGAGACGCATAAGTTGGAGCGGAAGCACGGGCAGAGTATCACACATCGTGCTAGAATGTGTTGGATCCAGTGTCCCGGAAACCAACCAACTCGTCCCAAAGCTACAACTTGAGACCTAAGGTGCCGTGCGGTGTGTCACGTAGTAGACAATACCAAAGCTTGTCCCGAGCCCGCCCAAAACACCGAGCGCATTTTTCCCACGATCATATGACACGATCACATAGGGATGTCCCATTGTTGTTGCTTAACCTAGTGTTTTAAACCAATTGAAAATGGTGGAACAATATTTGCCGCTTCGGCACCCCCCCCTTGCTTTTCATTTCTTATTTTGCATCCGATCAAACTTCCACCGGTTTTTTCGCGGCTTTTTCCCATAATCTTTTTCTGATGCTGATAGCTCTGTCGATTCCACGCCTCCGCCCGCCGTGCCTCCTATCCAAGGCAAAGAAGCGGGCTTATCCGACGATATTCTTAGCTTAATTTTCCATGTCTACTTCTGGACTAGGCTCTCAAGATTCCACAACCGATTTAGAGGATGATTCTTGCAACGAGCAAACAGGCAATGCTCTTCAATGGATCAATTCATTCCAGAAAGCTAAGTGCAACACAAGCATGATCAATGTTATTGTTTTTCCTTGGGTGCCCACGTGGGCGCACATGTGTATGCATGCATGCTTTTTGGTTACTCCAAGCCGGCGCTTTTTCGCTTTGCGTGTGATATCCATATGTGGTCACATACGTTCAATTTCCGATTTCCGCAACACGAAGCCCTTCCCAGTCCGTTCCCAAAATTGAATGCATTCGTTAGCTCAGGAGGATGGGACCAGCTCGGAAAAGGGCACTGGAGTCGTCACACAGTTGTCCGCATCCACATGCTGGCAGTCGACGAGTATTTTCTCTAAGTTATCATCGAAGGCATCATCTTCGATTCGTGTAATCGGCAACAAATTCCGTGCCACATTGTGAGCAGTTCAAGAGGAGATGGCCGCGGGCGCTATGGCCACAAAACAAACAAACCGGCCCTGAGGCCAGTGCTTGAGCAGCCGAGTGCAGAAGGTCATTCATAATCGGCAATGGGGATGTCGAGGAAAGGTGAAAGGTGTGGGGCGAAACATCCCGGATCTCCCACAGACGTGACCGACCACTAAGGGAAAACCCCGCGACTTAGATTACCCCGCCTGTTGGACTGGCGCGCGCCGATGCGGCGCGGAAATTTGGCGCGCTGCGCTGAGCGCCAGTCCCCCCAAATGCAAAAATGGCGGTACGGCAGGAATCGGACCGCCGGAGACGTCCCCCCTGCGCGTAATGCGCATATGTTTACCCATTAGGTCACCGATTTCACTGCTAACAATGCAGCAGCACCCTATATGGATTTGGTCCCTCCGAGATTTTGTTTTTAAAAAAAGGCGTTCGCCGGCGAGCGCCGACGAGTTACGAATGTTACGAACGCATCGTCGAGGTGTTTGCATGCTTTCGAGTGGCCCTAGGGGTTAAGTTTTGATGAAAACTCCACCCACACGGGTTAGATTGTGGCCCATGGAGGCCATGATGACCAATGATGGTCACAATGGTGACAATGTTGAGCTGGGGGGAGTTGAAACCACCTTGAAGGAGGTGTTTATAACACCTCAACCGAATCGAAATTTATGAACCACAACCTGTTTGGGCCCAAAAGGTTGATAATGGGCCTTGTTGGGGTCCATAGGGCCCTATGGGGTCTTGTTGAGCCCATGAGAAAGAGTCAGAAAGGCACATAGACAACCAAACCTGCAGTCCAAAAAACTAATACAGAAGTGGCAAGGAAGGTGCCATACTGTTGGAGTCAAGGACCATTGGTGTGGTCCCAAAAGCACCCAAAGAACCATCCAATGGGGCGCACAAGGGCACCAAAGGGTCCATGGGCAAGGGTGGCAAAGGCATACCTGGTTGCATAGTACTTGGAAGTACAGTGGGCAACAAAGGCATACCACCCATAGACATATTAAACATAGAGGTCCCAAAAGGATCCATATATGAATTGTCCAATTGCATGACAGGAAGTGAAGATGAGGGTAGGATGGGTGGCATGGTGAGAGCTTGAAGGAGGGGATCATTGGGGAGCAATGGCATAGCAGTGGATGGTGTGGAAGTGGCTTGTGGAAGAGAAGTAGTTGGCGTGGAAGTGGCTGTAGTGGGAGTGCGCCGTGTGTAGGTGCGCCTAGGTGCCCGTGGCACATTGGCCTTCTTCCAAGCCGTCCACTCAACTTGAGCTTCCTTGAATTTAATGTTAAATTCTTCATAGAATTCTCTCATGTCCCTTCCCAATGCCGCTTTGGGAGAAAGTATCGCTTGTGCTTCCGAACGGTTTGAGGTATCCGTTGGAAGCATGTATTTGCCCACCCGCCAATCCTTTAGTCTTAGAAATAAGGTTGACCGTGCCACTTGATACTTCAATGCGGCATCTTCAGCCAACATCCCTCCAGGTAGGCCAAGGTCATGCTTGAGGACCGCAGCAATGGCCTTCATCATGGGAGCCTCCCTCCGGGTTGGATACAACACGGAATGAGGATGCTCATGTTTCCAAGTCGCCAAATTGGGATTCTTGGAAGACTTGGTTGGGTTGAGCTCCAAATGGCTAGGCATGGTGGCTACAAATCAACACAATTGCAAAATCGGGCATCTCCCTCCCAAGCATCATGACAGGCGATGCCACAATTTTGCAAATGCGAAAATGACAAAAGTGCACTTGACACCAAAGCACCCCAACTATTAGTTAAACCCCTAACACTTGCCTCACCCGGTGCCCAAACACCCAAACTGCAACGTGCAAACTTCACATTTGGGCAATGGCCAAATTTGGCCCATCATGTCCGAAGGACATGCCATGCCTAGGGCACATGATGAATGACCAAAGTATCACTTCAAGGTAACAAACCCCCAACAAGTATAGCACGACACCAACACAAAGACTACCCAAAGCGTGAATTAGACAACACTAGAGGGCTGTAGGCTGCCCAACGCAAAAAACGCAACGTCCAACGCAAACAGTGGCACAAAGTTATTCAAATGCGTTTAAGTACAACTCAGTCCAAATTAGTGGGGTTGGGGTAAAAAGGTGCCCTCAAAGGGTAGGAAAGTTCGACAAATTTTCGACGTAAAATCGTCGCTTCGACGAAATTCTAGATAGTGCACCTGGTAAACAGACACTCAAAAAAGACGTTCCCAGCTTGTCGGCGTCTCATCTGCCAGGAATTTCGAGAAAATCTCAAAACTCTGCGCGCCGCGCGTCAGTCCAAGTTAGCGGGGTTTTCCCTTAAAAGAAGGCACCGGGATCCGGTACACAGCGATTAATTCATCCGCGAACTAGATCACCCGCGGCGAGTGCCCTTGTGATTGACACACAATGTGAATTCCAAAAAATCTTCACCATTTCCAAAGGGCTATTGCAATGGTGTTTCGGTGAAAACCCGACCAAATTTTGTGCACAGTTTCCCACGAATTACAGTATCGCGACAAGGCAGCCCGCATCTTGCTTGGCGCAATTTTCGCTTACAGTGTGGACGAGGAGTTGGGTCCCGTTTTCTCCTTGTGTCGCCCCATGTCTCCCCATTTTTTTGTGCGAATGTTGAAAACTCACTCGCAATTCGTATTGGGACACCTCTCATAGGCCTAAAGCCGTGGGTATGGACTTATTGGCTGATTTGTGCTATGCCATCTACCAGCGCCATTCCCGTTCCTCAAGTGGCTCTAGTGTAACCTAATTCCTAGCGAGTTAAACTGATTTCCTCTTGGACTGTTACCCTTGTGCTTTTTGTGCCCCAGGATTATCATCCGGCATGGCACCCACGAATTGTTTGCAACCATCCGCAATTCACGATTGAACATTTGTAGACGACATTTCCATCTTGCTATCCGGCGTGTTGCATGACCTCGCGATTACGTCACATGCGCCGCACCAACGCCGAAGGTGGTGCTAGTCCATAACGCATTCGCCAAGTAGTTATTGAATGTGCAAGAGTCCTAAACGCGACTAGGTTGTACTCATGTTGCATGACATACTACCATTCACTTTGGTGCATTCTTGGACACCATTCTCCCCATCGCTGCCGTGTGCAGTATCAAAGCGAAGCTATGTGCTACGTCTTGGTCTAGCCGGCCTATGGTTGGTTAAGAGCCCGTGCGTAGCCATGAATGCCGGCGATTTTGAGTTGGGAAGCCTCAACCTTGCTACATACCGACCCTCATGTCCACATTAATCCAAGGATAGTGGCATGCTTCGGCGTTGATCGCAATTCATGTTGAATTGCTCATGGCTGCTTGATAGCCCATTGAACCGTTCATCACTTGAATTGAAGAAGCTGCTTTTGGTGCCTCCTTGCACACTTGACACCACAATCAACAACATTCAAGTCTCCTTGTAATAATTGAGAGCACGGTTCAACTTCACGCGTGAAACCATTCGATCACCTTGGTTGAAAGTTGTTTCACCAGTTGAAGGCACTTTAGGGGCTCTTGGAAGCCAATTGGTGCTTGTGAGGCTACAACCAAGTTGAGTGGGGGGCATTGCGCGTTCTCATGTAGCTATTGCGCACGGGAATGGCGTGCTTGTTGCTACGAGCTTGATCCAACACAACTTTACACTTTGAATACCATTTTGGAGAATCAAGGGATTTTAGCCGGCAAAACGTCGCATATATTGGAATATTGTTGTTGCCCGATGATTTATTAGAAAAAAGGGGTCACAAAGTTGCTTTGTGGAACCAGGGAACTCATATCGCTTTGCTCACGTGGATCACCAATTGTATAGTATGTCGTATGTATGGTATCTTGAGTGTCGTAAACTAGGGAGAACAGGTAGGGGGGGGGGGGGGGTACTTTTCAGGTCCGTGTTGGGCCCGTGTTAACACAACACATGAGGGGGTGGGGGGGTACTTTTCACCGCCTGTGTTGGGGCCGTGTTAACACGTCCAATAGGTACGTGGTACGTGTTGTGTGTTGTGTTGTGTTGTTTTCCTTTTGTGTTACGTTGTGTTGTGTTGTGTTGTGTCATTCCTTGTTTTGTTTTGAGTTTTTTTCTTGTGTCATTTTGTGCAGTGTGCTTGTTTTTTATTTTGTTATGTTGTGTTGTGTTGTGTTGTGTTGTGTTGTGTTGTGTTGTGTTGTGTTGTGTTGTGTTGTGTTGTGTTGTGTTGTGTTATGTTGTTTTGTGTTGTGTTGTGTTGTGTTGTGTTGTGTTGTGTTGTGTTGTGTTGTGTTGTGTTGTGTTGTGTTGTGTTGTGTTGTGTTGTGTTGTGTTGTGTTATGTTGTGTTGTGTTGTGTTGACAAAACAACACAACACAACACAACACAACACAACACAAAACAACACAACATAACACAACACAACACAACACAACACAACACAACACAACACAACACAACACAACACAACACAACACAACACAACACAACACAACACAACACAACACAACACAACACAACACAACACAACACAACACATACAATCCTCACCCCCAACCACCAGTTTCGCTTCCTTACTCTCCCCACATCCCAAGATATTTCCAAACCCACCAAGTCTCTCTCCATACCCGACACGGCCAACTTCCCTTTTCCTTTCACTAGCACCACAACCACTCAAAATTTCATTCAATTTACCCTGAAAAACAATCTTTCTCCCCCAAACCCTCAACACCTGCACTACCGGGGGTGCCACGATCTTTTAGACGCACTCGACGCCTACCCTAACGCTACGATTGCCTACACCGACGGGTCGGATGACCCCACAGCTAACACGCCATCGGGCGCCGCCATCACCTTCAACACTACACCGCCAACAACCATCTGCAACACATCACCGGTAAAAGGATCTTACCCAGCAGAAATTTATGCCATTATACTGTTTACCTACCTCCAACACCTCGACACTCTCTCTCAACCAATCATTTTTGCCATTGACAACCTGTCGGTTTGCTCCACACTCCACCAAATACAACAATTCAAAACTAAACCCTTCGCTTCTAACGCTAATTGCTTCGCACTTTGGTACAACTATATTTGGGAATTTCTTCACAACACCCACCTTCACATAATTTTCACTTGGATCAAAGGACACGCTGACTTCGCTGGCAATGAACACTCTGACAAAATTTCTAAATGGATATCACTCAACCTCCACCAACACCTAGAACACCACAACCCCGACGCTTTTCACTTCATATACCACAATCATACACCACTGCCAGGACGCATTACACGCAAAACTGTCAAACACCTACTTCCAAGCCATAAACACAACAACATTCACCTACCTTCTAGCACCGACTTCTACGCCCACACATCGTGGTTTTCCAGATTACCTTTTAAATGGACTAACGGACTGTACTGTTGCACCGGTTTTCTCCCCCATTACAAACTCAACACATATCAATGCCCCAAATGCCACACTCATCACCCCCTCGACCCCATAACAACGGTGACCGAATGCGACACAGCGAAACCTGTTCGTGACCTATTTTTTGAGGTCTGGCAACAACCCTTCAAACAAACGGTCATCGACTGGTGGCTACATGCATCCAAAGGAGAAAGAAGAAACTACATCCGCACGCTCATTCCCAACTCACTCAGTAATTCACTAAGAGCAATCCCACCCAACACTCCATACTTCCAACACCTACAAAACCTGAAAACAGCCTTTAAACACAGAAGAAAACGACTCAAAACAGCACTGCAAGAGACACAAACCTGGCTCAGACAAAACCCAATTAACGATCTGCACTTACTCCAACCAGATTCCGAAGACAACCCATGGAACAACCAATACTCCATCTACAGCACTTCGTCTCACAACCCCACCTTGTTGACCTACCCAAAAAGGACAAACACAACAGTCACCAATAAACACCCCCACAAACACAGACACGTTCACAGCAAAAACAAAAAAACCAAATCCCAACTACTTAATTTACAGTAACTACCCACTTAGGAACACGTTACCCTAAAAAAGCCTTCGCGAAAAGAAACTATGCTCCGCAAGCGACTGGGGGGTTTCTGCCCCGCTTTGGTCTCCGGGTGACGAGTTTCTCCCCCCCTCTTTTTCTTTTTTCTTTTTGTCTTTCTTTCTGTCCTCCTCATCTTCACCACCTGCGATCTGCACCCCCCCCCCCCCCGACACCAGCTGACAGATCGATGAGATGGGACCACGTCAGCACTTTTTTGATGCTCTCTTCCAGCTCCGTCTCGCACACCTTCCAGTCAATCATCCAATTTACAGCCTTTTTCCCAGCCACTGCTGTCATGTGGTACCTCGGCATTCACTGGTGGTATGAACCAGAAGGTTTTGGATACTATCATTGCTGGTTCTGGATACCGGAACCTCGCGAGCCGTCCCCGGAAGTCCTGTGGTACCTGGATTAAAAGAACACAGCATTCCAGTGCTCCGAGCCCTTACGCTGCATGCCAACAGATTGATAAAGTACCCTGAGATCCTCGTTCCCGTCTCCTTGAACATTGAAGTTGGCCTGTGAGTCCCTTAGCCTGTGAGGTCAATTTGAAACCGGCAACAGCTCAATTACTACGGTAAGAACACCTCAGCCACCACTCGGTTCTCAGAACTTTCCGAACGCTTCTGAAGTCAGTGGTCACTTAACTGGAGGTCCCCTGATGTTCTAAGGCCGGGACTATTTGTTTGTTTCTGACTTCTATATATATATATATAAATATATATAGAGTCCCTTTTTTTTTTCTCGATTCGTCTTGCGTCATAACACCAACCACAGGGCTAATGGCGAAGCCACAGCCCACAGTAACCAGGCCTTTGGTGCATATTGGGGCAGGGTCACACCCCCTGAGTTACTGTACATATGGCTGCTGTCCTTCGATGAACTTCGGCTCGCCATGAACGCTCACTTGCCCGTGGTTAGGCCGCTTTTGTGTTATGCTCGCCGGGGGGCAACCCCCATGCACCAAAAAAACACAACACAACACAAAACAACACAACACAACACAAAACAACACAACACAACACAACACAACACAACACAACACAACACAACACAACACAACACAACACAACACAACACAACACAACACAACACAACACAACACAACACAACACAAAACAACACAACACAACACAACACAACACAACACAACACAACACAACACAACACAACACAACACAACACAACACAACACAACACAACACAACACAACACAACACAACACAACAAAAAATCTGCGGGTTCGTGTGTTGCCATAGGGGGGACAGAGGGGGGGGGGGGTACTTTTCAGGTCCGTGTTGGGCCTGTGTTAACACAACACAGGAGGGGGTGGGGGGGTACTTTCTACCTCTGTGTTGGCCGGCCGTGTTAACACGCCCGTTCTCCTAGGCATTGGGCTCAAAAACATGGATTCATGAAGATTGCGACCGCTTTTGTGACGATCCCGCCTCATTGTTGCATTTGCCTTTACATCCTTTCGGTGGCCTCATTCATGTCCAATATTCACACAATGGTCTATCCGCGGTCATAGAAGCGTTCACCCACAGAAGCAAAATTTCCTCCCGGAAAAAGTAGAAAATTACTATGGCCAAGGATACGGCTTAGTCATAGAGCTCTTGCCTTTTTTCCCGAAGGTTTCAAGTTGATGTCTTTGTCGCGGTCGCCCTGATGTAGGTTCACTGCTGTGCAATGCAATGCAATGCAATGCGTTTTTGATTTTAGTTGTTGTTTTCTTCACGCAATGCTACGAGTCTGTGCCATAGGGAGCCGCACGCTGCCCGCCAAATACCGGGCCACACAAGCTGCACGAGGTGTCTTGACATGGAGTCTCATCGCCCACGAATGGCGCGATAAGGCACCCCATAAGACACGTTGGTTCAAGGAGAACTTTGCGTTCGTTGACGCTCCATCCCACTGGTCCGAGCAAGGGCAAGTGATGCAAAGCGAAATCAAAGCCGACCTCGACCAACTCTTGCACACTGATTGGACATACAATCGCAATGCCTACTGGCCCGATGTCCTAGCGTCCCACGACATGGCCTTTGGTGCGATATACGAGGGCAAGTCTGCCGGGCTTGTGGGCTCCATTGGAAAGATGACAGGCATGCTGCCCAACTTGTCAAGCAAGACGGACGAGAAGGAGGAGATTGCCAAACAACTGTCCGACCTGCGAACGGCGGTGGAATGGGCCGAGAAGACCGAGGCGGTGTACACGACGATTTTCGATCAAAAGTTCAAGTTGGAGCGGGAGGTTTGGGAGCCGTTCGAGAGAGAGAAGATCCTGGCCGGGCTGATCCAAATGTATTTGGAATTCATCCAAACGGTGCCACAAGAGTTCAAGGTAAAGGTCAAACGCGAGCTTGAGTACCACCTTTTCGCGTTGCGGCGAATGGTTTTCGATTGTCCAAATGTTAAGCGGGCTTTCCCCACTTTCATGGCCTAGCTGCCTGCATGCCTATGTGGCACTTGCTACAGCATTGGCACCTCGGCCCTTGCTCCCGCCACTTGCCGCTGATGTGGCATACCTCCACAGAGCCCTTCCGCCTAATGTTCCAGCCAATGGCTGTGCCATGCCAGTGCAGAGGCTGCAGGCCTCTGCAGATTCCTGCACGTAGTCTCTGACAAATATGAACTGTGCGGTCTGGGTGGGTGTGTTGGTGTGCTGCACGTGTGTGCTGCAAGTTTGGCAGGTTGGAGGCGGGCGTTGAACACAAGTATATATCCGAAGCGATGTCGATTGAGCATCATCCCTTGGATTCTAAGCATTCGTGCAAGCAGAAGTAGTTTCAGCCCCGGACCCCCAACAGGGCTCTGTCATGCTGAAAGTTTGGCACCGCTGAGTGTGACCGTCTGGTGGCACTCCTGTGTCATACTTCAGACGCAGGTGCGAGGGCAGCGGGAAAGGGCGTACAGCAGGGAGTACATGCAGTTGTGTGCTCAGGCACTCTTCCCGGCATGCTCCTCGAGCTTCACAGCAAGGCTCAGATTCATCATCCGCAAACGCTTAGAAAAATGCAATTGGTGGACCAGGGTGCTCTCAACGCCCCTCCCCCTTTGGCGTCACGCAGGGCCAGCAATAGGACTTAGGACCGCGAGGTATGGCACGGGTGCCATCCAAACATCACACAAATGTGTCTCAGGCTGCGGGCCGAAACATTTTAGCGTATCATTCACAGTTCTGAAGATGATGCAAATGTGAGTGATCGTGTTATGCATACCGTGCCTGCCTGTATTTCAAGTGTGACAGGGGAGCTGTTGCAGGCATCTCACTGGATCAGGGAAAGACCCCCCCCCCCCGCACCCCCTGTACTGTCGCATCCCCACCCCCTCCCTTGCCCCCCATCCCCCCGTCCGGGGGGTGGCAAGCATCACGGGCGCCCGGAGGACCCCACTCAGCAGGGGGAGCCATGGGAGTCATTGATGGGGAGACCTTAGTTCCTTCTCCCCCTTGGCATAATGCATGCGCCGGGGATCCCTCCTTTGCATCCGCGTTTTGGCCCTTCATAGCCCTCTGCCAGGGCAAGGCTTACGCTTGAAGGGGCCGGGGGAAGCCCCTCCCGATCTTTGAGGCTACGGATCACGACTGTTCTGTCTACCTTCAACGGTGCTCCAACTGGTTTGTCCCTGCCAGAAAATGCCTCTGAACCACTTGTCCAACCACTGGTAACCGCTTTGGCACCCACTCTTGACTGAACAACCCCCTCCTGCAGTGTAACGGGCTGTGCAAGGTGTGGGCTAGGCTAGGTAGCTCCCCTGCCAGAGAAGAGCCTCTGCATCCTCCTCCTCGTTGTGCACATTGCCAGCCAGATGGTCATCTGTGTTGTCTGTGGTTGGTGTTGTCCAGCGCAGGTCACTCGCTCCCCTTCCGTGCGGCAGGTGAAGTGCGCTGCAGGTTACATAGCACATTCCACCCGATACACAGCGCTTACAGCCTTTCTACAGCAATAGCCTGCCCAACTGCCAGGCACATGCCAGGCACATGCCAGGCAACCAAGGATAGATATGATGCTGTGTCATTATTTCAGTGGGTGCTGGGGAGTACAAAAGCGGCAATGCAAACTGTTGACTCCGGAGAGCAGTCTGGCCAAGTGCATAGTGTGTAACTGCCAGTAACTGCCTGTAGCCGCCGTAAATGCCCACATAGAGCAATAAACTAGCAACTGTGTGTCTAGGGTGCATGTGTATGGAATTGCTGGGCATGACCCCATGAAACTCATCCCATCCCATGCATTGACTATCATCATCAACCACTCCCTCATTGGACTCCCCGGACGAAGCTACACTTACTGTGAGGGGGTGGATGGGATTGGACTGAGGATTTGGATTTGGATCTGAAGGCCGATGTTAAGCCTCACAGCCTGCCCGGGGGAGCATGATGGCATCCCCGAAGACTCTGTGTTTCAGCCGACCATGCCATATGGATGCACTCCCAGGGCCTCGACGGCCCCTAGCCTGCAAGGGCAGGGAGCCAAGGGATTGGCTTCAGAAGCCCAATGCCCCCCTTCCCCCAATTCCCCAGCCCTAGAATGACCACCCAAAATGCTCCATCATGACTGCCCCCCTCCAAACCAACCCTCCGTGGCCCCTACAACACAAGAATGGGAAGGACGGTCGGACTTTGTCTATGTGTCATATAGATACTCTTTCCCCCCCTACCTGCTATTAGAAACGTGCACCCTCACAGAAAAAACCTGCCACGAGCGGTACCCTCTTCCTGGGACAGTACAAGGACACAGAGCAACAAGATGAACTGTCAGATATGACACAAGGACGTACTTGCCAGGGCCAGTACTGTGAGTCGATCCCAGTGTGGACCAGAAATGCTTGTCCTTTTGGGTGATGCAATCACTGTGGCCATTACCACAGCCCACTGTACGTGCATTCATGCATGAATACACCTGCAATCGTTGTTAATTTCATACATGCACGTCGCCCTGAGAAGATACACTACATTAGATGCTCTTTCCTGTGTCTGCAGCTCAACTGCTCTCCACAGTGTTGATCCTTTCAATGACCACATGAGCCTGATAAAATCTGCAGCATGCAAAACACTGTGGCAACTTGGATCCTCAAGGTGTCTGCAAAGGCAATAGGTAGTGAGATTGCCAGTCCTGCAAGGGCATACATGGGCACTGGCCACCTTGCATGCCTCACCCATCATTTGCTGAACTTGGGAAGTGAATGGACAGAATTGGGAATGGGTCCCAGCTTGGGCATAGGGGTAGGGGGACTTGGGAGGGGTAATTTGTTGGCGTCCCTGGATTGAGCCAATGCAGATCCTGTCGACTGAAGATCCAGGTGACCAAGAACAGGCATGCCAACCAACCCAAAGAGAGATTACAACACCACAAATCAGTCAAAGAGCTAACAAATGCTGGTGTCCTATCAAGAAAGGGTCAGCCTGGAAAAGGGGGGGGGGTAAGGCATAAGTGCATCTTTATTCTTTATGCCAAACCTGGTTGAACCTCAGGACACACACTGTGTCTGAAACAGAAAACAGAGCAACATGACTGCAGTTCGTCAGACAATCACAGTCAGTAGCTGTCAGTCAGACATCAGCAATCAGTGTCGCATAAAGACACCATGCATTACCGGCATGGTGCACACATGGTCTTGGTTTTAATTACAATCCTTCCTTCAGATCCAATCACTGTGAAGCACTCTACTGTCAGCGAGATGAAACGAAATCGAAAAACAACGTGACAACTGCATCTCTACTTGTGCGCACAGAACTTCATGGGTGGGATGTGGGGTTGATCTATGACACAACTCACGCTTGCTACAGATGACGTTGTTCTCGAGTCGCAAAGAATGGCAGATGTGCAAATTACCGTTGCCAACGCAGGCGACAGCAGAGATATTGTTTTGCGGTCTGGTTGGAAGAATGACGGTGCCAAAGTCAAGCAGCGGGTGCGGGTCGAGTTCCACTTGACAGACGATTTTTTGTTGCTCGATGAGGCGACCATGAATGAGGTGGATCCAAGCAACCTGGTATCTGGAACGACGTACTTTGTTTCCATCCCCCTTGCAGGTATGATGCATAATCCGCTTTGTTGGTGCTGGCCAAATCAATCCAGCCTGCATCAACACCTACCTTCAAAGTAGTGGTTGGGCTAGTGCTGGATTCTGGCACCTCCCAACAAAACCCACTGGTACAACCATTGTTTTGTTGAAGTAGCATCTACGTCTGCAAGGCGGTCTGCCAGCTGATGCGCCAGACCTACAGGCTGCTTGTGCTGAAATGGGGTTTGGGGACGGGAATTACCAGAACTTTCGAAAATGTGATGTTCAATGTTTCGTCTCCCTATTCTGTTGCTTGTCCGGGGACTGCAGGATGTTGGATGCATCCTCAAATCTGAAAGGGATGTTGCGCTTTCTGCCGCCTCCCTTGGAAATGCATGACTGGAAAAAAAAATGGATGGATGCCAAGCAGCTATCAGCATATCGTCAAAAAACATGACAAGTGCACCAGCACAACACTGCAAATACACCACAACGCTGCACAAACATGCCACCTCTGCATGTGCTGATCCAAGTCCTAGTGTTGTGCTGTGCTGTGTTGTGCTGTGCTGTGCTGTGCTGTGTTGTGTTGTGTTGTATTGTGTTGTGCTGTGCTGTGCTGTGTTGCCTTGTGGTGTGTTGTGCTGTGTTGTGTTGTGTTGTGCTGAGTTGTGTTGTGTTGTGCTGTGTTGTGTTGTGCCGTGCTGTGTTGTGTTGTGTTGTGCTGTGCTGTGCTGCGTTGTGTTGTGCTGTGCTGTGCTGTGTTGCGTTGTGTTGTATTGTGCTGTGTTGTGCTGTGCTGTGTTGTGCTGTGCGGTGCTGAGCAGTGTTGTGCTGTGTTGTGTTGTGTTGTGTTGTGCTGTGCTGTGTTGTGCTGTGTTGTATTGTATTGTGTTATGCTGTGTTGTGCTGTGTTGCGTTGTGTTGTGTTGTGCTGTGTTTTGCTGTGCTGCGTTGTGTTGTGCTGTGCTGTGCTGTGTTGTGTTGTGTTGTGCTGTGCTGTGCTGTGTTGCGTTGTGTTGTGTTGTGCTGTGTTTTTTGCTGAGCAGTGTTGTGCTGTGTTGTGTTGTGTTGTGTTGTGTTGTGCTGAGCAGTGTTGTGTTGTGTTGTGCTGTGCTGTGTTGTGTTGTGCTGTGCTGTGTTGTGCTGTGTTGTGTTGTGTTATGTTGTGCTTTTTTTGCTGTGCTGTGTTGTGCTGTGCTGTGCTGTGCTGTGCTGTGCTGTGTTGTGTTGTGTTGTATTGTGCTGTGCTGTGCTGTGTTGCGTTGTGTTGTGTTGTGCTGTGCTGTGCTGAGCAGCCCCGCTCTCATGCAGGTGTGGACAAACAAGAACGCTCCCTTGGTGGTCCCCTACTGCCGGATGGTGCTCCGTCTTCAGTTTGGTCATTGTTTCCCTTTTCTTTTTTTTACCCAGGATTAACGCCAAGAACGACAACGCAGCCTGGAAAGAATTCTGGAACTTTGTCTGTGCATCCGCCTTCGAACACAGCTTTGAAGCAGCATTCTCCTGATGCGGAATCGTGGCCACAGTCTTGTTTTTGCGATGGCAGCTCTGTGGTGTACAAGGATCCGCAGCACAAGGGGGCAGCACGCCGACGCAAGACAACCCTAGCTCCTGATTAGACCTCCTCAGGAAAAATCATGTGTGGCACCAAAGAACTTGGAATGCTAATACAGCTGCTCCTGTTTCCGGTTGTGGACGCCTGTTGTGGATCATTGATAGCTGGGTGGAGCAGTACACTTTATTTTGTAGAGGATTGCCCAACTGGTTTTTTTTCATTTGTACACCCATACACTATCTTTTTATGCAGCCACCCAGACCATGATGTGGAGGTTGTGACATTTCCATGGTGGATCCTACCCATTTGCATGCCGCCTAGGTCCAGCAATGACCAATGCACCAAGGGCTCTCATGTGTGCTGGGAGTTGCTGGTGGCTGCTGCAGGAGGAGTGTAGGTTTTGTACAGCAATGGTCTTTTCCTTCCACAGCATTCCTCTTGTAGGCAGGCGGCATGTACGAGGGATAGTCACCTACTTGAAGACAGGGGGCAGGCATTGGGGACTCGTCATCTACTTGATGGATGGGTGGTTCACCAGGCGGCAAGGCACCGGTTTCCCATTTGGGCAGAAAGTCATGGGGCAGGCAAGCGAGCGAAGCAGCACACTGACACTGCTCAAGCAATTGTTGATTCTTTTGCTGCTCAGCACAAGACTGTTTTCTACGACGCTGCTTGGAGATTGAGATATTTGTTCAATTTTTGGGACATTTCTTGCATGCACCCAACCGAAGTTTCATGCAGCCATCAGAGTTGTGCATTGCACATCTCTGAAGCCTCTCTGGTGTGGTTGTGCGGAGGTGTGCAACAGAGGTCCCTGAGGAAGGACCTCATGTGTGCTTCGGGGTCCCGGGAGAAGGAGTGTCTGCAGCCCTCTCGTTACCATGCTCTTTTCAGACCTCTCTTGCCTGTCTTCGACAACACACTCCTGATCAAACCCACAAGCAAATAACCCAATTTAGCCTGTGTAGTCACGCCAATGCATGCTCAAATCACCGACCGATTTTCTGACGATCAGAAGTGGGGGGGGGGGGGGGCGGGGCTGGGCCCTGTTTCTGTACCCACCGGCATTTTGGCACAGGATGACGGATTTGTTCCGAAACCTTCTGTTCTATGACCAGTGCTTGCTTGTGCCCATTTGCACGGGCTGTGCATGTCAGCTGGTAACAGGGTTTTGCGATCGGATACATTATGTTATGCAGTCACAAAACTGATGGATGGATTTGCGATTACCTGATTGGCACACAGGAATTGACCAGAGGTTTCGTTGACAGTTGTGCAAATACATTTAGTTTTGCCTCAAACAGGGGGGGGGGGGCAGGGGGTACAAGCAGGAATCATTTGTTGTGCTTGTGCTATCTTTCTTGAGTTTGTGAATCAGTTCTGCATCTTTTGGTGGTTGCGCTAAGAGATGACCAATTGGTCAGCCCTGCCGGATCCGACGTCTGAGTTTCTGGTGAGTGGCCTGAACACTGTTGCAGTGCCCTCATGTGATTCTTTGTGGGACCATGTTGTGCAGCAGCATGTTCTGTTTGGCATTGTTTGGCACTGTTTGTCATTGGCACAGAATGCAGTGCAGGTTCTTTATTTCTGGATTGCAGTGCATACGGTTTTCAACAATCTCTGTCCCCCTGTGCCAAGGTTGCGAGGGAACATATATGCATTGTGCGCTGTGCACGTGCGGTGCCCGTGTTTTCGACGTGTGCAGACACCATTTTCTTTCCCCTTGTGCTTTTTTTCTGCACCTCACCACTGCTTTTCCCCAGAGGCAGAGACAAATGCAGTTCCATTTATGGATGCATGGGACCAACAGCATAGTGGTTGTGGCCAGATTGAAGCCTGTTGCGCTGCACAATGTCAGCGATTGTCTACGTGACTGGGTCGGGATAATGACTCCGAGTTTTTTGACCCGCACCTGTGCAATTGCATTGGTGGTCCTGGTAGATATTCTTTTGCAGCTACCATATGGGCAACTTCAACATCCCAAAAGGGTTTGTAAAGTGTTACTGCAATGCATATGTATCTTGAGGACCAAAAGGAGGTGACACATACACAGGGCTGTGGCAGTGGCACCCCTGGCAGCAATACACATGCATCGTACTCCACACTATGCGACTCCACGGCATGCCACACAGTGGTCCTGCAGCCCTTGGGAGGGGTTGTGAGGTATGGCATGAACAATGTGTAGGGGGGCAAATACTCCATCGGCGTGAGCAGCACGCTGCTGCGGTGCTGTCAGAGAGGGTGGGTGGCTGTCTGTCATGCCTGCTGGTCGTATGATGCAATTCTAGATGGAGACAGGCTTTTCCTTTGGGGGGGGGTTGACTGAGTCAGATGCCAAAAGTTTGTATACCAAAAATCGGTCTCCAATTACAGGCGTCTTCATTTTCTAAACTTCATTTTTTCCCTGAGGAAATTTTTTCTGTTGGCCCTCGAAAACCTCCTTGGACACCTTTGCAACGCACTCTTGGCGACCTGCAGGCAGTGAATGGTCTGTGAGCCTGTAGGCTTTCCTCATGGTGCCTTCGTTGAAGGGATGGGCCAACAAGGAGACGGTGATGTTCTTGGCGGTCCACTGCTGCGTGCTCCAATTGAATTCATGCTTAATTGCTGGCTCGGCTGACACTGCAGCAAGGTTCGAGCAGCGGGATGGGCATGGGAAACATGGCGTTAGAATAGACACTAAAACCTGCAAAAGCAAATGGTGTTGTGTGTCTTGTTTCATGCAGCATGCCTTGCACGCGGAACACACAATATGATCTAACATTAGCAGTGGGACAACCGTCCGGTATTTGCCCCACTTCAACAGTGTTTGTTTTTCCTGAAATGGGCCCTCGAAGATCCGCTTCCAGGAGACCGACCAAGCCCCAAGACAAGGTCAAAGGTAAGCGCAAGAGGACAGAGGATGACGATGGTGAGGACGTGGTTATGGGCGATGCTGAGGCCCCCAAGCTTGAGGCTGATACCGTGAAGAAGGAGGTGGCTGAGGAACCGGAGCAACCAAAGAAGAAGAAAGCCAAAACAAAGAAGTCAGAGAAGGTGCATTACCACTTGGGTCCCTTGCTTCTATACAAATACAGGACAAGACAAGACAAGACACTACAGGAAATCGCGGCAAGGAGGATTTACAGCTGCGTTGCAGCTGCATCAGGCTAAAAATTAAAAATTCCTAGTGTGCTAGTAGGTGCTGAAATGCGCAACATTCTGGTCCCCTACACACCTGGAATGTATTGGAATGGTAACAAGCAAATCGGTGCACAGTGTACCACAACGTGGAGGGATGGAAAGATAGAGGTACTCCGAAGAGGCACCGGCTTTTTCACCCCCCCAGAGCGCAAGGTTCCCTTCAGTAATGGGCTTACAGCGGGTGTGCACTGCCGCCGGCTCTTCTATTTCATCCTGGGTGTCTGACAGAACTTAATCGTTCACTCCAAACCCGAAGGTGAAGCCCTCTGGGGGGTCCTGTCTGTCTAGCGGATCTGCATGAACACTGATATATGCATCCTCGAGCTGCAATTTCTGCAGGATTTGTGTTTCCGTCGCTCTGGCATCCAATATCGATTTATTTTTATCCTCATAAACACCGTTTTGCAGTACATGTACCCATGTGCCTGTAGGTATCAGTGTATCTTGCTCCTATGCCTGCGTGTGCCGGTGTGCCCTGCTGGTATGTAGTGCCTATGAGGGTGCTGCTTGCGCCGTGCACACCGTGCAGCGTGCGTTTCAACATCAGCAGTGTGCACAAAATTCTGGTGACACGAAACGTTGCTCAAAAGTGGGCAATGAGCACTGAATGCAATGGTTGGGTCCTCACTGTGGAGGACAAACCAGCACGTGCAAACATTGAGAGCAGGACATGTAGAGACATGTGAACATGACACCATTGCCTGGCTCCAATAGTTGACAAGTGAGCTGTTGACGGAGGGAGACAACGCATTGCAATGTAAAACTTTTGTTCATATGCATGCATCCATCATGCCCGACGTCCCAAAATAATGCCCCTAAAGTACACAGGCATGGCTGAATATTAGGCAGCTTTCTCCGTGGTATTGTCTGAAGACAATAGTGTACCCTCTCTTTGTGACGGAAAGGCCGATCTGTATACTGAAAGCAAAGAAAAGTCCAATATGAATGGTCTGGCCATCTTGTGTTCCTTGCCTATATGCAGTGTTGTGCCCCTTGTTTGTATGCCACTGTTTGTGTGTGTTGCTCATGTTCAGTTAATTTGCAATCACCACCTGAGTTGTCCTCAATACGTACACGAAGTTGAGACTTTACCAGTGCACCCGGGCTACATTTCAGAACCACATTTGATGGCGAACGAGACAGGCACAAATTTATTGTTGGGCAAGCAAAGCCAATTTGGCCAGGCCCACGCTACTAAAAAGGAGCAATCATCCATGCATCCCACATCCCACGTAATACATTATGGATTTTCCGAGAATCGCTACCTTCTCAGAGACACGAGGCTGTAGTCGTGCGAAAGGGGGAGGGTTGCATTACCAACGTAAAATTGGTACACTCACCAGATTGCTGGTCGTAAACTTACGCAAGCATGCGTGCATTGCCCCACCTATCCAGCCCTACACATCATCTTGGTGGTTGTAAATTGGGTCAAGACAGGCTTGATTTACCAGTCCAAACTGTGGCTTCGATCCCAGCTCACGTGCCGGGCATCTTTTTGGGCCACTTTTGATATGGAGCCCTAACCCACACTTTTTGCATGGCCCTTTCCGGTCGAGGATATGGACGGGCCCCTTTCGGGTTGGGGATATGGACTGGCCCCTTTCCGGTTGGGGATATGGACTGGCCCCCTTCTAGTTGGGGATATGGACTGGCCCCTTTCTAGTTGGGGATATGGAGCGACCCCTTTGTGGTTGGGGATATGGACTCGCCCCTTTCTAGTTGGGGATATTGTGTGGCCCCTTTCCGCTTGGGGATTTGGACCGGCCCCTACTTGGACTGGAATGGGGGGCAGAACGGTGATGCCCATTTTCCACTTTGTGGCCCGGAAGGCCTTTTCACCGTTTTGGTGTGCCTTTTTACCACTGGCCTTAGAACCATTCCACTACGACGCATCGTAGTCAATACATGAGCTAGGACCGTAAACTATGGGCCTACCCCTGGTGTACCCCGTATTAATAGGGTGAGTGCCCCTTTAGTGGGGCACCATGTGGTGGTGCGGTATGAATCCGATGTGTCCAGCATGACGTCCGCTGTTGTGAACGGTGATAGCTAAGATGGTGTTCACATTGTGATGGTAATTGACTAGGCCCCGTGGTTTTACTGCCAGCAGTCCAAGTCCATGGCTGTGCTCATCAACGCCCATGGTAACTCACTGTATGCATACACGGTGTTGTTGTAATTTATTGTTATGTCTGTTGGGTTTTACTGCCAACAGTAGAAGGAACTCGGGGCTGCGGTGATTAACGATGGCGTGTGTTGCGGTGCGCCATGTAACATCCCTGAACCACCCACTTTGGCATCACAGTGGAAGTACAACCACCTGCACCGAAAAGGGCACTGGCCTACTGTTAGCAACAAAAGAACACGGAAGTCCCCGAGCACAGAACTGTACTATGCGCTGGTGGTGCAAGTTCGTGTTTGTGTAAACCGCATTGTCAATTACGTATTAGCCAAATACATGAGAAATGGTTTGCGAAAGAAGGCATATGCACCGTGGCGTTTCATTTGCTGCAATGGACCTCCCTGGCTGCACTGTGCCTGTGCACCCGTCCGAATGAAACCACCCCAGCACGGCAGATGCAAGGTGGATGCGTGATGCAATGTGAAGAAACACGGTCTGCACAGTGCCAAAATTGCCCATAACGTAGGCCATTTGGGTTTATTTTTCCGATTTCTTGCACACCTTTTCTCGGTACCATTCATTGCTAAAAAATGATTTCTGATGATGGCAGCGCTCCCGGGGATGCGCATGATAGTGGGCGATAGGTAGAAGCAGCCCCCATCAGAGGCTGCCCCCAGTCCAACTGGTCCGTTGCCGAATGTTGTGGGGGACTTTTCTGACGACGGTGTTGTACTGTTGGCAGTACGCCCCCACCCGCCCTCCCCGAGGATACCGGTTGCTACCTGTGACTACGATGGGGTTGTGCCCTGGGTGTGGGGCGAACTGCTGTTGTACTCCCGTTCATGATGAGTTTTGTATTCGGATTCACATTCACACATGTGTTCTACTGCTGGCAGTAAAAGAGCGCGTGTGTGTCTGTACGATATGTGTCACCCCGTTTGCAGCATCTCTGCACACGCACTGTCCACCATGATCCACACCTGCCACGCTCATTCGTGACAGTGTGCACTTGTTGTGCTGGTCACTTCTGTTGTTGGCAGTAGTACTGTTCTTCTTGTTTGGGTGCACTTATGAATATTGCATCGCACTCACTATAGAGCAATCTTGCACACCGTTGGGAATAAATTGTATGTTTCTGTGGGTTTCGGCTTTGATATATTCATTTTTTCACCCCAGTCAGAACCTCCACAAGTTTGTGTTGAACAGATTGTAGGTCGCGGCTTTCTCTTGCGCGGGTTCTACCGTTGACGGTAAAAATACGTTGTTAACACAATAATATAAACCTTGCAGCGTTGTTCTATTTTTGGTGGGATACACGGTTTTTGCCCGTGTGTCTTCCACTGTTTCCGTATATGTCAATGTGCTAGGTTGTGTGCCTTTGCCTTAGAACAACGCCTCTTTAGACTACCATTTCGTTCCACATTCCTGTTTTCCACCGTCTACAGACGTGTTTTACTGCTAGCAGTAAAACAAGTACATGAGGGGATGGGGTTTTAGAAGGGATGTTGTGAAACAGAAAATCCAATTTTGGATCCGTGCACAATCCTGAGATTTTGTTACACAAAAGGGGGTGTTCGTGGTGCCCCCAAACCACCCTTTAGTAAGTTACTCGAAAAAGGGTAACTTTGCACCCCCAAGTAGTTCCATTTCTAGTTCCAGTTCTAGTTTGATTCCTCAACTGCAGCCGAAACCCCAACCTACTGCAGCGAAACCCAAGCCCAAGCCCAAGCCCAAGCCCAAGCCTATGCAAGCACCGTTTACGCATAGAGAGTACATAGAAGCTTAGCGTCAGAGGGATAACAAGAAAGCGGAGGATGAGATCTAGGAGTACCCCCTCGCCGTGTTTGAGAATTTGGCCCACCCTTTGCACCCGGTTTACGATGATGGTAATAACGGTGGTGTGCATTGGTGGGAGAAGTGTTGTAATAGCACTTCTGTACGTACCCAAGTTGCTTGGATGGGTGCGGATGCATACACTATGGAGGAATCACCTCGAAGAGAGGTTGTTAGATCAAGCCTAGGCGCGGGCGTCGTATGCCCCCCTTTTGGGGGTCATTCGCGTAGCATACCCCAAGGCATGATATTTGATGTCCAACCCCTTGTAAATCATGATTTTGCCCCATAAGACGATCCCCCAATGGGTTTTTTGATTTTGAAGCCTCTATCCCCTAAAACTGGATATCACTTTTTTTGGGGTGGAGGGTGGGGTGAGGGTAAATTTGTGCTCGGAAGGGTTTGAACGAGGGGCAGATGGGGCATGGCTGACAAGTTGGCTGGCGCCGCCGGCGGTCGGGCCTGCCGGGATTCGAACCGCCGACTTGCAGGTCTGTGGTTGGATGCATTACCATTCGACCGCTGTTTGTAGTGACGAATGGCTCTCCCTAGTGCTTGTAGCCGAGTTTGCCACTGAAAAACCCCAAACTGTGTGTTTCTGTTTGCCTGCTTGCTTGTCCATCGAACTGTCTGACTGACTGCTTGCCTGACCAACTGACTAATTGGCTGACTGTCAGCCTCTCTTCGAGGTGCACTGCCGAAGGCAATAGAATTTTCGATGAAATATGACTATCCTCGGCTTCTTGACCGGGAGGCAATGTTTCATTTCTTTCGGTTGGATGAAACACGCCCCACCCTGTTTGGAGGCGGCTTGGCGTCAAAGCGTTGCCCGTGTTTGCAAATATCTTGACCCTGTTTTATAAGAAATTCGCTGGGCTGACAGGTTGAATTCTTTCAACCATTGTCCCCATTTTCCGTTCTTTATGACACATTTCATGGACTCCATGCCCATTAGTTCCGTTGGTGGCATATGGAGTGTTGACCTCTAGAATCCTAAGTATGCGTCACATGTTTTCAAGGTCATAGTTGCCGTTGATATATTGGGCGACATTGTATGGATTTGCCCCTTGGCCCCTAGGACGTCCGCCGATGTTCCCATTTGGGATGGACCGTCTCGTACCCACGGTGATTTCCTTGATTTTGAAGTTGGGGGCCATGACGGCGCATCAAGGCCCGATTCATTGTTCCATTCATTGGAAGAAAGAACGGAATTTTGATGGCCCAGCAACAATCGTACAATGATGTGCATGGATGGTATACATGGGTGGTATGGTATACATATACATGGGTGGCACGCATTGAGCATTTGTTTGGACAGTTGTGGCATTGGGGTTTGGTTAGGAACATCTAGCGTGGCAGCCCTGATGAGTTGCACCAGTCCGTGCGTGTTTTGTTGCATTTCATACAATTTTGCATTTGGAGGCAGGTCTGTCACCCTTCTTAAGGACCATGGGACAATGTCCCGCCTCATGTTTGGAGTGATAAAGGCAACTTGGCCGCCACGCAAGATGAGGGACATGATGAGGCAGATGTGTGTGCCCTGTGTCGTCAGCAGCACTCCACCGTCACAAGTTGTGGTGAGTGCTGGGAGCGTTATTGTGATGAATGTATTGATGCCCACACTTATGGGAACAAATTGTTTGTTTGCCAATACATGAGTAAAACACATTGATGTTGAAATTCTCCATTTTGCCCTATGCAGCCTGCTTTGTAGGGAAGGTTTGCGGTCCACTTTGGTTGAGTTGGGGGGCTCTTCTAGGGGAGGGTAAATCCGGGTCAAAGTCGGGATAGTTAATACAAAAGTAGCCTGCTGGGTGCTTGCTGGGCAAGGCCCGCCCCCCAACATCCTCTGTCTGCTTTGCCTGCACAGTGCTTGTGCCTCTGTCTGTGTGGAATTTTGTGGGCACACAGCGATAATGCGCAGTCTTTGTGATGCCTGTGATGCTTGTGTGCCTTGCTTGTACACAGTGCCGGTGTCGCTTGCAGGTTGACACGCCAAAGGGCTCCGACGGCATCCGAACCCTCGACAACAACGTGTTCCTGCTCTCCATACCCCCCGGCATGACCGAGGAGTTTGTGCGGGAGTACTACGAGACGCAGCTCGCGCCGCAAAACAAGCAAGCGGAGAAGAACCAGCTGCCTGCTGTGTTAGCCCTCCTCTTCTTGAAGAACGGCTACGGTGCCTTCATTGGGCAGGGCGTTGTGTCGCTGCGCACCCCATCGCTGCAGGGCCGCGTGGCCACGATGCCGCCCCCGACGTGGAACCATATGCGGCCCCGCGTCGAACAGGGCGGCCGCCTCCACCGCGGTCCTCCGCAGACCGAGATCCACATTAGGGGCCTCCCGCCTGGCACCAAGGTGTGGCTCCTGGTCCTCCAACCACGCCACATCCGGCAGGAAGGGTGCAGACGATGTGATGAGTTCAGTGTTCCCTTATTGGATTTCTGGTCCAATCTGAACTCCGATTCCCATCACACACGACAGAAAGTCTGGCTGGTTTTCCCTTTTCGTTGCTGTCACAAATGCCCATGCTGCTGGGCCTGGCAGGCTAGCCTGTCAATCCCCAGCGAGTGGCCTCTCATACGCAAGAGGATGCACCAAACGATGGGATGTGGACAGGTTCACTCTCGGGATGTGGGGGATTGCCTCCCCCCCCGCTGCCACCCCGGAACATGCACACGTTGCATCGCTGCTTGTACATCCAACCCTCAGGACCGGTTGTCAGTGGTTCCTCATGTGCGGGGGGTGGGCACTGAATCCTGTTAAGAGATGGCAACACAGAGATGCAGGAGGGGGGGGGATTACATGTTTGTTCTGACGAGCCCCCCCCCCCCCCCGCCCCCGTGCAGAGCGAGGGTTAGAGACTAACCGGCACTGTGGGAGGGTGGTGGGTGCGAGCTGACCCAGATGTACAGATGGCCAAGGCCAAAGCACCATCAAAAGCCACCTGGTGTGGTACAGAACTGGTCTGCGCTGCAGTGCAGCAAGGCAAAACACTGAACTGTGTGGTGATGACCATGCGCCTGTGACACGGGGGCGTATGCGAGCCCAGTATCCGTTGCCTCATGCCCCCCCCCCCCCCCTGTGCGGGAGTGTGTGGTGCAGAATGGAGTTACAGATTGAACTGATTGAGTCTGGCACAGGGTCAGGACTATGCTGGTTATTTCAAAACCTGACATCATGGCCTGTGCGAGAGCAACACCCTTGTCAGAGCAACGCAAATTTTGGATCACCCCGCAAGCCCAAGCGGGGTGGCGGGGTGGCGGGGGCCAATGCGGCAAGCAGGGCCCCAGCCCAAGGACGTCACCGCCCAGCCGCAGCACGCGGCCTCTTCGCTCTGGGCTTTGCCAGATTCGCTACTCCGACGGCGCCAAGGGATGAGGGGCAGGGGAGAGCGTCCACGCCCCCGAGAGGATCGGAGACCCCGGGCAAGGGGCACGGGAGGGCCTGCGGCGAAGACACCTGAGCCCTTGGCGCCGGTCCTTCTCTCGCGCCGTGTACACTAAGGGTGAGGCTTGGGGGGGCGGCACGGTGGCTCTGCCAGGTCCTGCTTCTGCGCTCACCCCTGTACGCACAGCGTGCAGGACCTAAATAGGCTGACCTGCTTGTTTCCGCAACTTTTGGAACCGCGGAATTTGGCGGTTCCTTTTTCTGGTGGTCCATGAGGATCAAGCCTTTTCTGTGATTTGAGGCTGGGGGATGGTGTTTTAGGGATACTGGTTGCTGCCCTGCCACCCACTTTCACCCCTTCTTGTCCTTTGGAGCCTTGTCAGAGCAACACTCGGTGGTGTTTCCGTCAAAATTTGGAACTTTAGCATTGCTCTTGCAAGGGGGGGGGGGGCTAGGCCTTCCTCTGTCTTTTTTTTGTGTGTGACTGCTCATATGGGCACGCACCGTTCCCCGAAATCTGGGTCTGCCGAAATCTCCCGTAGCTGACTGTCCACACAAGGCACCGAAAATTTGGGCTGAGATTCTCGCCGCCGAAAACGGCCCCACCTGGAATCCCCCCCTCCGCCCCGCCGCATCATGCGTCCTGCGTTGAGGCGCTTGCCCTGCTGCCGGGCGTACTACTGAGGTTCCGGGCATCATCAGGCCCGCAGCTCCGCCGGTGCCCCTCTTGGAAGGCCGCGGGGATCCGTTGGCGTGAGGCTTGAGTGCGTCCGTTGCTGCACCCCCTTCGCGGTGGCCCCTCCCCCTTTTGCTCGGTCGCCCGCGCTCTCCGCACGCGGCGCAGGAGGAGCACCTCATCGACTACTACGACCCGCTGCCGGGCGAGCGGCGCATCAAGTTGGTGTTCGGCAAGGCCTGCAACTTCATTGGGGAGGCGGTGATCGGGTTCCAGAACGCCGCCACGGCCGCGAAGGCGATGGCCATGGGGCCGCCGACGATCGAAGGGGTGCAGGCGACGGTGCAGACGGTCGGGCGCCTCCCGGCCGGCCTGCAGATCTTCGTGCAGGGGCCCATGGCGCTGAGCGACGACGACATCTACGCGCAGTACAAGGGCCTCGGGGAGGACGCCGTGCACCGCATCGCCTGGCGGGAGCGGCCGGGCAAGACCGACGGGAAGCTGGTGCGCCTGGGGCACGTGGGCTTCAGGACCGAGGAGCTGAGGAACAAGGCGCTCAAGATGGGGCCGTTCAAGGCGTCGGGGGGGCAGGTGACGGTGGAGGAATGCCGCCCTGACAAGGAGGAGGAGAAGGCCAAGAAGTAGGGTGCTTGGGCCGCATCAGCCGCGCCCACCAGACATTCCGCGAGTTGTCCGGCTCGGGCAACGAGTCTCGTCAGGAATTGTGCCACCTGCCGCTCAGTAATACCTGCTGCTCAGAGCTCAGTAGGAACCAGGCGCGTCTCGTGTCTGGCTCAGTAGGGCCTAGCGCTCTGTCGCGTGTGACCTGCCGGACTGGCAAGTCTGGCGCCCACTCACGCGTGTGTGGCTTGTCGACTCGCGAGGCGCAGGGGACGCCACGTTGGGCCGGAGGGCATGGCCCGTCACGGTATGTACGGCCGTGCACACGAACGAAGAGGCCATCCTCCCACCTCAAACGAATGCGACCCACAGAGGGGGCGTACGGCGCCTCTAGTCACAAATTTCATTTTGGGGGTGGTCGTCTAGCCCACCATTTTTGTGCGGGTATAGCGACAGCTCCAACACAAGACCCTCCCCCCCTTTTCCGCGGAGGGACCGCTCTACGGAACATTGGGCGGTGAAGATCGTGGTGCGGCAGGCACGAGCCTATTGCGGAGGGCGAACCTGACCATTTGTGGCCCTCTTCAGTTAGCACGGCCTTGTCTGTGACGCACGATTGCGTACTGAGAGCGCTACCCGGTGTGATGCCGGAGGGTGACGACCATCATTGGATTATGGCGAAGCACGACGACCCCGGCACCGTCCCTTCGGGGGCCTTTTTAGGGATTGCTGTTTTGTGGTCCCACATGCAAGTCAACCTCATCTTGAGGTGATTGTAGTGGGAAAGAGCGGCTGTTTGATGGTTGTGAGGGTTGTGTGTGAGCATCGCAACATTCTTGCCTGAGAGTTGCTTGAGAATTGTTTGAGAGTTGCGGGAGAGTTACTTGAGAATTACAGCCAATCCTTCATGTTTTGCTGGTCATGGCTGATGTTGCTGTTTGCAGCAAGGCTGTGCCGCGTTCCATGTCAGGCTGCGCACCGCCACGGCCTTGCTTGATGACCCCGTGGTCCCGTCATTTCTGGAGCCTGCAGGTCTGTGTTGTCTGCACTTTGTGTGTCCGCCTTGTGCCCTAAAGGACCACGGCTCGAAACATGCATCCGCATGCCACAGCGCAGCGTCAGTTCGGTATGGGGAACCAGGACAGAGGCCAGAGGCGCCGCACAGGATGTCCGCCGAGGTCCGCCCCCATCACGACGGCACCACATCCTGCCCCATGGGTTACCCCGCCAACCGCCGGTGTTGTGCCCAGCCGACGTCGGTCATCCTACAACCGCCGCCGCCGACCCAAGGACGGGGATTGCGGGCCTGCTTCGCTTCCCATTCCACCGCGCCCCCCTACCTCCCTTACCTTTTGAGCATGGCTCAGCGAAAGCGTATGAATGACGTGTTGCTTGTCAAGCAATGACTGACCTGTCCATCCAAATTTCTATCCACCCTCGTTGCCTTGGCTTTCGAACCTCCATCCCAGCCCCACCGGCCGCAGATGAGTCGTTGTGGCGATGCTGGTGGCAACCTTGGCCAGTGCTGCACGCCAGTGGGTGTGCAGGCCGATGCGCGATCCACCCTGATGTCTCTGTCTTTGACCGATCACAGCGATGCCTCGTTTCTCACTCTGTACCCTTTCCCCTCCACAATTTTCCCCGTGGTGTTCTCTTTGAAGTTATATATGTGTTTGTAGCACAACGCTCTCGAGGATGGTGTGCACTGACGACAGAGCCTGCCATGGGGGAAGGCATACATGTCCATCTACGGCTTTCCCAGCCTATGTTGGCCGATCTAAACTCAGGGAGGTGTCATGCTGGGAACTCCTGTGTTGCAATGCCTGCTACAGCATCTGTAACCTCAATGCACGGGCATGTGTCGCAGCCTCTTGCCGCGCCTGCTTGGTGAGGGTGACTACCTTAGTGCGATTCAATGTCATACCTGTCATGGAGCGTTTGGGGTGTGGGGCTTGACATGGGTGTTGTTGGTCTGGTGGCATATGATGTCGCGTGGGCGGGCGTACTTTGAGGGTACATGGTGGTAGCATGCAAGGACCTGAAGTTGAGTTGTGGGCTCACAGGGTGATGACCATCAGCTAAGCAAGCATTGGGAAGAATTGACAGCGGATGGTGCTCAATGGGGCAATGTCTGAAAAGGAGGTCTAGATACTGGGGGGATTGCAGTACTTTTTTCTGCATACTGTTCTGGAGCACGCGGCCGGGATTCCCTGCATGGCAGGGGCCACTTTGAGACGGCCTGCGTATAGCATATGGGCGCCCCTTTTTGCATGATTCCTTGAAAATTCCGCTCGTTCTCTGTTTGATCCTTCACTGTCTGTCCAGGGGGCTGGAGAAAAACAGATTCCATTGCAGCTGCTAGCCACTTGGTGCGAGATGCACTTTGAGTGGACTGCAGTAGACCTCTGCGGGCAAATTCCACCACCAAAACAACATAGTGTCCCTGCGCACAAGCGGGTGCCAAGAAGCGGGGAACGCCACCAGATTCGGTGTTCCCACGCACAGTACAATCGACAGCGGTGGTGTGTGCCACTGCATCAGTCGTGGCCAGGGTTCAGGGTGTTTCTCAGCCGCGAACCCTTGCTTACGTGCACGTCGTGCCTTGTTCACTTCGGGGGGTCCTGCTCCCTGCCGCCCGCCTGCCTGCCCTCCTTTCCCTCTCTCAACCATCCTTCCCCTGCCAAGAATGCCGAAAGTTGGCTCTCAGGGCAGGAAGCAGGTCCATTTACCTTTAGAAAACAACTACAATTCGAGCAAGGGGAATGCCATGCACGCAGTGCAACGTTTTGGATGTCGGCAAATACTCGAACCCTAGTTTTGGCCCCTTTTCACAAGTTTTTGGTTCCGTACCAGGGTTTTTTTTGGCTTCCCAAGCATTTAGGATGTGGCACCAAAACCTTGGTCGACTTCAAAGTGATTCTCGAACCGAGATGCTCAAGATCATCGATCGGTATGGCCACGTCCACAACTGCAGAGAAGTCAACGTGGTCATCGTCGCTCGAAGGCTCTCGATCGCCGATACTCGATGGTGGCGAGTCGACACCAGGACCGGACAGTTCTTCTTCCACGATGCTGTTGGTTATAACTACAACCAGAAGTATCGATGGACACCTGGCCAACCCTATGGTATTGACACCTTTCAGTCTTCCCCCTAGTAAACAGGTGACAGGTATTCTTGGGTGAGTATCCTAGCCTCTGCGTGCGCAATATGCACGCAGTGCGCACGCAGTGCAAACACTTAGCCAAGGGCCTGGGCAAATGTATCTCACATGCATCTCAGGTGCTTATGGGATCTCGGGTTTTGAAGCATTTCAGGTATGTGAACAGCTGTCCTGTGCCAGGGTGACCCACTAAAAGGTGACCCCACATGGCAGTCGCACTTCTTGCCTTCGTTTAGCACAACTTTCTGATCTGACATGCTCCCTAGTCACTTTTGGAGAGAGGAATTTTTTTTGGCCCGATGAACTTTTTTTTTTTGGACGCCAAGAACCAAAGCGAGTCCCCACCGGATAGGTGTTCACAGGATGCCCGCCCCACCTTCCGCTTGTAGATAGAGAGCAAAACGGGCAAAGCACAGGTGGTGTACCAAAGCGGGACCCCAGCGGATAGGTGTTCACGGGATGCCCGCCCCACCACCCGCTTGTAGATAGAGAGCAAAACGGGCAAAGCACATATGGTGCGCATATGGTGGGCCGCCATAGAAGTGTTCTCACCAGCAATGTTTCACATTGCGGAACACTGTTTTACCCAGGGCACCTTCTTTGAAGATTGGGGTCTGGGGATAATAAAAAGTATACCCAAAGTGGCGGGCACCTGCGTGATTGCCAAGCTCATACCCATCGCGCTGCAAGCGGTAAAAGAAAAGTGGCTCATGACCATCCTGTGCCTGCAGGTGGAACAAATTTTTCAGCACCTACCACACAGCAGGCAGGTGGGCTGCGTCAAAGGACGCCAGATGATCAACCATATACGGGGGGTCAGGAGCGCGTTTGAGATGTCAAAACGATGTTTGATGGTCAGTTTCGAGTTTTCAAATGCATTTCCCACACTCATTCACACGTTCATACAAGCCGACCTGCACCTGATCGAACTGCCAATTGGCTACGTCATGCTTGTACTGGCCACACTGCGCACCGCCTACCAGTTGTGCGTGGGAAGGGGTGTGGTCAGGGAGGTGTGTTACATACCCAGGGCAGGGATAGGACAGGGGGACCCGTTCTCACCAGTCCTGTTCTCCTTTTGCGTTTCCTTTGTTCTGCACCAAATTCCTACATGTACGCAGATGATCTGTGTTCCATCATTGAGGGGGCGACCCTCGTTCGTACCTTGTCCCGAGTACAAGAAGCCATGAAGGCTTTTGCCAAGTTCTCAGGTCAGGTGCTGAACCTCGGTAAATGTGGTGTAGTTATCAAGGGCCCGCTGACTTCGACCGAAAAGGGTCACATTTAGTCGGTCAAAGACAAACAGCTGTTGTTAGGCATCCCGATAGTAGACTCCGTAAAATACCTAGGGGTGAGAATGGGAAACCGAAGTTTTCCATAAAAACTGAGGTTTTGGGAGGGGGGGGGTGCAGTGGCTGAGGCTGAGACTGAGGCAGACCCCCCCCCCCCCTGTACTGTACAGCTGATGTTATTTTGCTGAGTGTACCTTCTGGGGACTACTGAAATGCCAGAGGGTACCTCAAATGGGTCAGCGGAAGCGACCGGTGGGGAAAGCCGGGGGGCGAAGCGGGCCAGGCTGGCCTTCAATCGGGACGACATGGACCTGGACTCCGTCAAGACCCCTGAGTACGCGCGCTGGGAGCGGTGGCGCGACGTTGCTGCGGCCACCGCGTACGGGTTCCTCGACAGCGCGGACGCTGGCATCATGGCCGCCCAGTACCAGGAGCGCCTGATGGAGGATGGTCTGTCCGTGGCGGGCGTTGATCGGGCTGTGGAGTGGGCTGGTGGCGGCCTCGACGCCCCAACGGCCCTGATATACATGGCCCTCTTTGAGCGCTCCTCAAACCTGCGGCTCGACGTCGAAGCGGCTGCGTGGCAGGCAGTACCCCAACCCAGTGCACCTGCCCGGGAGCAGCAGGAGGAGCTGCCGCGGGACCGTCCGTCACAGGAGCCGCAGGAGCCGAAGGAGACCGCGGAGCAGGCGGAGATACGACGGCTGGAGGCTCGCATCCGAGAGCTCCAGCTGCCAAAGGTACCACCCCTGTCTGAGGGAGAGCTCACCAAAATAGCTTCTGGGCAGCACCCCTGGCTCTGGCAGCAGGAGCTCATCCAGGCCTTGAACACCTGGCTCAAAACGGAGGACCCCGTTGGGAAGGGCAATGCGCTTGTGGAGGCGGTGTGGAAGGTGGTCTACAGGGACTGCCAGCCTGCGCCCACCCACCCCGCTGGGGCAGCGGCACGGCCAGCACCGCAGGGATGGTACGCCCAGGCCCAGCAGCCTGCACCACAACAGGCCCAGACGCAGCCGCCACCCCAGGCGCAGACCCCGGCCCCTGCTCCCCCCGGGGCATGCTTCCGCTGTGGCATGCACGGGCACTGGGCCAGGGACTTTGCCAGTGGTGGGCAGGGGCGGGCCCCTTCCGTCGCAAGTTCCGTCGCCGGCTCGTACCGGGGGGGGTTCAGTACCGTAGGTAGCCAGAGCCTGTACACTGCGCACAGCACGGGCCGCACCTATGACGCGACTGGCCCCCCCCCGTACCCATGTTTTCGATGCGGCCGCAACCACTGGGCCGTGGGCGGCCCGTGCCCGGCACCGCCTGCCCCGCCCCCCCAGCCCTTTCCGGCCGGGCCGGCCCCAGCGCCGGCCAACTGCTGAAGGGCCCAGTGCCCACGGCGGCGAGCGGCCCGCCAACGAGGGGAGCACGGATGACGAGGGGGGCGGCGCGCTCAACCTGCGATACGCGGGGTCGGCAGTGGACAGCCTATGGTGGGGCAATTACACGGAGGAGCCCCTCGCGCTGGCCATCCGGCGGTGGTCCCCGGGTACCGTGGAGCGTTGGACCGCGATCCTCAGGGATGTGGGCCGGTTCAGGGCACACTGGCCAGAGCTGGACGCAGCGGGGGCACTGTCCCGGTACCTCGTCAGGCGCGCCGCCATGGGCCAGCAGCCTGGAACGCTGCGAGGCGTCATATCCGCCCTCCGCCTGGCAGAGAAGCTGGGCTGCATACCACCCACAGTGCGGCCCGTACACTGGCTCATGGCACGAGGCGCCGCGACCACCACTGCCGCGCCATGACCAACCCAAGTGTGGGCCGAGCTGGTCACCCTCCGGCTCATGGCCCGAAACATCAGGACCACCCTCGACTGGTTCTGCCTGGGCCTTGCCGTCATCTCCTTTGCCGCTCTCCTCAGGGTGGGTGAAGCAGCCAGCGTACGACCGGTGGACATCCGGACACGGTGCACGTTGGGGTTCTTCGATGACAAAAAGGACGACGACTGGGTCACAGTACGACTGGGGGCATGGCCCGATGCATGGCGCGCAGCGATGGCAGCCCACCCGTGGGTCTCCAGCAGGCCCGCATCGGTGCCGCTCATGGCTGCCGCGTTCGACCTTCAGGCGGCGATCCATGGCTTGCTGGCTGCCACGGGATGGGAATCCATGGGGTGGCACGCCTGGAGACGTGGAGGGGCTGCGGCCATGCGGGCGTTCGGAGCCGCCGTCGCCAGCATCGCGGTGGCTGGGCGATGGGACAACGAGGCGGAGGCCAACAGGTACGCCAGCGCGCCCCCTGGGTGGGAGTTCTTCCTGCCCGACAACGTGCCCTGGCCCACGGCGGGATTTGGCGTCGAAATCCGGCCGGTACACGCGTACCAGCTCTGGGCGCTCGGCACGCTTGGACCCCGTGGCCCCGACGGGACGGACGCCGCCCCGGCCCCACCCGATGTCTGCGCTGGGAACCGTGGCAGCCAAGGGGCCGGCCTGCGTGGCGATTCCGACATGCGGGACACCATCATACTGGGCTCCTCTAGTGACGAGTCGCCCGACACGGTGGCACGCAGGGCCGCTCGGCACCCCCGCGAAAACCAGCGCAGGGCCTTTGTGCACCGAACCGTGGCCCGCGGCCGATCGGCACCAGCAGCGCGGGCGACGAGGGCTGCACCCGCCCCGAAGCCCCAGCCCAAGCACGCCGCTGGTGGAGCAGCCGAACGCCAACCCGCAGCGACCCCCCGTTCCACGACGGTGCCCCGGGTCACGCCGGCCCGGGCCAGCACCCGAGGCACCCAAGCACCCGGAGGGGCGCCGGCGAGACGGCGCAGCGGGACGGCTGGAGATGCAGCTGGCGGTTGCCCGGTGCGCCAGGTGCGGCCTCGACTGGAACGACCACCTGGAGGCAGCAGCGCGCCACATGGGGCGCAGCCTGAAGGCCCCCGCTCACAGTGTCCTGTCCCTGTTGCAGGCGTGGTGGGCGGAGTCTATCAAGTGGGCTGTGGATCGCCCAGTGTGGAAGGAGCAGGCGGCGGCCGCAGACCTGGCGCTGGCTGAGGAGGCGCTGCACCTCCTGGCGGGGGGTGAAATCCCGCTCGATGGGGGCTCCTCGACCCGTCTAAACGACCAGTCGCGCGTCACTGTGGAGCTCGCGGCGCGCGGGTTGGGCGACGCGGGCCGTGTGTCAGTGCCGACGCACGCCTGGGAGGACTGGGTTGACCCCGAGTTTGGCAGGGCGGGGGGGCGTGTCCATCCCCTCCCCCCCTCCCGCTGCCCACGAGTGGCGGCCCTCCTGTCCACCCTAGCGTCCCAGGGCCTGGTCAGCGTGGTGGGGGGGGGTGCAAATGCGGAGGTGTTTGTCAAGTGGAAATCGGAGCGCAAATGCGCCCTCATTGTGAACATGAAGATGTTCAACAAGGGGTGCAAATACAAGGCCCGCCCATTTAAGCTCCCATCGCTAGAGGGCCTGGCGGTCCTCCTCAGGGATCTGGGAAAAAGGGGGGGCGGGGCCGGGGGGGGGGGCCTGTGGGGCACCAAACTGGACATAGCAAACTGCTACTGGAGTGTGGAGCTCCCCCCCCCCCTGGCGAGCACCATCCGGGTGGCGGCCCAAGGGCGCACGTACGCTTTTCTGCGCGTGCCTTTTGGCTGGCACCAGGCGCCTGGGCTGGTCCAGGCCCTCATTTCGGACCTGCTGGGGGATCTGGGGAGGGGGGGGGTGGTGGTGGTACAGTACCTAGATGATATCCTCTTTGTCGGGCATGACCCGGGGGAAGTGACCGCGGTCACCGACAGCGCGGCCCACCTCCTCCGACGTGCGGGCTTCATCATTAGTGAGAAGTCCATGTTCACACCACAGCGCTCCCTGCGGTGGATGGGCAAGGATGTGGACCTGAGTGGGCGCAGGGTGGCACCGGCGGCTTCGGCGGTGGCAGCAGTGGTGGCGGCATGGGTAAGGCTGGCACTTAAGCCATACACCTATGTCGCCCTGAGGCGGCTACTAGGGAAGCTCGGGTGGTTGGGGCGGCCAGGAAACCTGGGGGGGTGCTTTCTGGCAGGTGCCCGGTTCTGGCTGCGCTGGGGCCCGCGCTGGGCCTGGCGCACACCGCCGGCAGTGGTGCGCGGGCTCTGCGAGGCCATTGCCCAGTGCTACAGGGGCTGGGAACCAGACACCACGAGCGCAGGTCCGGCAGTGCGCGTCTTTGTGGACGCCGCCAGGTATGCCCTGACCATAGGAGCTAACCCCTCCTACTGCGTCGGCTCTTGGGGACCGGGGGGGGCAGATCTGGCGCTATGCCCAGCGTGGGTGACAACCCAACAGGCGGCTGAGCTTTGGGGGACGCTGGTGGCGCTGGACGATGCGCACGCGCGGCGAGCGCGGCGCCTCGTGCTCGTGGGGGACAACATGGGGGCGCTGGCCCAGCTGCTTTGGGGGAGGGCGGGGGCAGGCAGGGTCCAGCAGCAGCGCATCCTACGAAGGATTGCGCACCGTCTCCGCTGGACTGGGCTGCAGGTGACCCTCTGCTGGGTGCAGTCCGAGCTAAACCCAGCGGACTCCATCAGTAGAGCGTGGGACGGGAGGGGGGGCAGAGCAGCGGTGATCGAGGCGGCTGCCAAGGAGCGCCTGTGGGTCAATTCGCCACAGTGGGCAGCATGGGGAGCAATTGCAGACCGCAACAAGGCGGTCTGCCCGTGCACAGTCCCCCTCCCTGCCTGGATGGGTGGGTGACAGACAAAAATTTTTACCCAAGGGGCCTGCAAAAACTGTGGTTGACTGTGGTTAAGGAGTCCTGGAGTGCAGTGCAGGAGGGTGCAGGGCGGTGCAGGGCAGGGCGTGCACATGCCAAAACCGAAGTTTTCCATAAAAACTGAGGTTTTGGGAGGGGGGGGGTGCAGTGGCTGAGGCTGAGACTGAGGCAGACCCCCCCCCCCCTGTACTGTACAGCTGATGTTATTTTGCTGAGTGTACCTTCTGGGGACTACTCGCCCGGGAGGGGTGGACAATGCACTATGTGGCGCTATAAGCGCGGCCGTGGGCCATCATCATGCCCCCAAGGGGCCTGCAAAAACTGTGGTTGACTGTGGTTAAGGAGTCCTGGAGTGCAGTGCAGGAGGGTGCAGGGCGGTGCAGGGCAGGGCGTGCACATGCCAAAACGTCACTCCGGACGCGGCTTTTGCCTTCCCACTGGGGGAGGTGCAAAGGAGAGCCAGCAGTATCACAACCTACGGACTGTCTATGAAAGAACGAATTCTGTTGTTAAAAACGTGGATCCTGCGGTGTGTGCTGCTAACAGCGAGAGCATATTTCCCCACAGACATCACCATCAACGCTTTGCGACATGTGTATCATACAGCCCTGGGGGTGGACAACTGGGGTGTCACATTAGACAATCTGGTCCAGCCACGGGAATTGGGGAGGTTTCTGCTCCCCACGCCAAAAGTTTGGCTCCATGCACAGTTTGGCCTATCTTTTCAGGGGGAGCCTTAAGCGCAGTGCGCGCGCAGCGCGCGCGCAGTGCAACTATTTGGGCTTCTGGCCGTACTAGAGACCCATACTTTGAGATACTAGGGGCCCCTAGGGGCATCATGGTGACCCCTAGCGTACATTTTGACTTCTGATTTCGTCTCCCTTTGTTGGGGACCCCCGATAATGCAGGGGTGGTAGAGCTGAATGAAGTTCACGTGGAGTTGTTAGCGAGTAAGGAGCAGCATATGATGCAGCTCTACTGTTCGCGATACCTCAATAACGCCTATTGCTTCTACTCGAGATCGATGGGGTTGTGCTATGCTAACCCCATATATGCTGCAGTGCGCTGTGCAGCCCTGTGCTGCAGTATGCTGTGCTGTGCAGTGCTGTGCTGTGCGGGCTGCCACATGTCTGCGTGCCCGAACAGGCGGTGATGCGCCCTCTCCCTGCAGATCTTTTGTAACTCTGTTTGGCTGGGAATGCTTTAGCAGATCGGACGCCACCAGCCCCCCCTCACATGAAGTTGCAGTAGGCCCTAAGGCCCGAACGCACGCTTCATGGGAGGTGGAAGCTCCAAGTCGGAGGTGGGTGGGAAGTATGCCGCCGAGAGGCTGGGTGTCGGCAGCCGGCCGGTCGGGGCCAAGGCCGGGGCCGCCGTGTCGCCCAAGAACAGCATCAACCACACCATGCTGCTGGGGAAGGCGTCGGCACGGTCCACCATCCAGGAGAGCCCCCACAGCGCGATCATCGAGAGCTCGCTGAAGCCCGGAGGGGACAGCGACTTCGACCTGAATTGCGACGAGGGGGGCGGGATGGACGATACGTTCATCTACTCCGACTGTTCCCTGGCGACCAGCCAGCTGTCGATGGACGGCAATATGGGCAGCCTCGAGTTGCAGCCAGCACCCCCAGGTGTCTGCTGCGGATTGCACTCCTTCCTTTTGAGAATTCTGGACCGGGGGTTCCTGAGAAACCAGATATCATGAGGGGCTCTGCAGCCCCCTCCCCCCGTTCGTGCGGGGTTTTCAAGGGCATTTCCTGACGCAAACCCCCGGTTTGCAAAATAAGGCCGATGGTGAGGAAACTTTTGATCTCTGATTAATCACAGTCAGTAGCTATCAGTCAGGGAGTGGGGGGGGGGGGCTTAAGGGGTTTTTTGCTGCGCAGGGGTGTTATCATGGGTTTGGGGCCAAACCGAATGGGGTCGCACAGCGGCGGGAGGGCAAAGTGAAGTTGACCCTTCCCCAGTCCCTGAAGGCACGCCCTTGGGTGTTTGGAACCGAGAGCCCCCCGGTTCTGGAACACGACGGCGGCTGTGCCTTGGCAACGCAGCCGATCTGACGGCTCACCGTGGTATTCCGCACCGCGCGTCCCATTTGCATGAACAATCCAATCTCCCGTCGCTTCCCCTGGACGCCCCTGTCCCCTCCCTCCCTCCGCCTTGAACCCCCCCCCCCCCGAGCAGCGCTGCGAGAGCAGCAAGGCAAAGTATCATCCTTTCCATTCCAAGACGTAGGGTTCACATGTCAAACCCCGGCGTTCTCATGCCACATCTTCGTGTATGCATCGCAACTTGCAACGGTTCCATCCTAAACCCTGATGTTCCAATCCCCGTGTTCCCACCCCAAAGCCCAGCACTTATGTACCAAGCCGGAGGGTTTCCATGCCATCGTAGCCGTGTCATGCGACATCGTGGCATTTTCATTCTACACACTCGTGTGTTGCCGCTGACAATGGAAGCACACAAACTGATCCAGCCTGGCCTGGGGTCCATTTCACAACCCGATGTCATGCGCCCCCCAAGCAGGTTGCCTCATGCGGTCCACTGATGGCAGCGGGTGCTTGATTGCTGGGCAGCATGCGTCACATTGATGAGCTTGGGGGGGGCTCCAGTTGTGGGCCACCGCCAGTTCTCAGACTGCCCTTGTGTATAGCACCCCACATCCGAGCCCCTCTTCCAACCCTCGGACCGAGGAGCTTCAGGGGGCTCAAGCGCAGTTTGTCAGTTCGTTGGCAGGCGGTCTCCAGATCACAACTGCGCCATTGTTTTGTTTGTGTTTTCCTGCCCTCGTCAGGGAGCCCCCCCCCCCCCCCCCTGCTGATGCTGGCCCTGCTGCCGTCCTCCCACCCTCCCCTCCCTCCATCCTCCGACCGATGTTGAAGCAAGCTGCTGACCGGGTTCTGACGGAGGGGGATGGGCTGACTGAAGCCAGCCTATGCAACATTCGATGGCCCAATGGGCGAACTCAAGGCAACATTCAGCACTGGGTCTGAGCGGTAACTGTGTAGCCCGTGTCACGGGGGTATCCGTTGTTTCACGACCCTCCATCCTCCGACTGGAGCCTGATGCGGGCATTGCAACCACGCCCATCAAGACCCTCCCTCTCCCTCCCTCCCTCCCACCCACCCACCCTCCCTCCCTCCCTCCCTCCCTGCACAGTATGCAACCCTGCCACTTTACATCTTTTTATTCTGATGAAATGAAAGAGCGTAGGATCTAGTGGTGCCCCGGTCCAAAAACTGCTTTTAATAAGCATTTCTGTCCCTTGCAATACAAGTTATCCCCAAGATTTTAGGCAATTACACGGCGTTCAACCGTGGAAGCTCCCAAATAGCGCTATCTCCCTCCCTCACTCTGCCTGCCTGCACAGGGGGGCACCTGCTGGAGCTGGAGCCCATCGCGATCGGGGAGGCCGTGTCAGCCCTGACCATCCCGGAGATGATCCGCGACAAGCTGGCGGCGCACATCACGCTGCGGGGGATGCCGTTCGAGTTCGGGGACTTCCAGGTCCTGGTGACCGAGAACGAGCTCGACGGCGAGACCATCGCGGAGTCGAAGTCGAGCCTGGACAACATGCAGGTGTCCCAGTTGATGGGGACCAAGCGCAGCAAAGTCTCGAAGATCTTCAACTACACCATTTACAACATCAGGTGCCGCCACTGCCCGGAATGCCTGGAATTGTGGCCGGGTACGCCCCCCCCGGGCAATTATATTTCACAAAACATTTTTTCTCCCCCCCCCCCCCATGTACATGCCTCAAGATGTAAGTAATTTCCCGCCCCAGCCGGGTCCCGTGCTGGACTCCCCTCCAGCCCCCCCCCGCCCCCCTGTGAGTGGCGAGAGCTGATCTTGGTATGGTAGGGGCCTCCAGGTGCCGTGGGAGGGGGAGGAGCTGACCCGGACAGCCCATGAAACATAGCCGATAGCGGACAGCCGAAAGCCGCGCCAGAGCGGCGACCTCAAGGCAACGTTTGGTGCTGGTCTGGTTTGTGCTGCAAGGGCAGCACGGCAAAACAGCTTGTGAACAAAGGACAGCGGGTTTGAATTCAACCGAGTGAGCCTGGCATGAGGGCAGCATCATGCGGGTCATTGCAAACCCCGGACGTCATGCCCCCCCCTCCCCCTCCCCCGGGAGTTGGGAATTGGGGGATGGGCCTTGATGGGCCTATCCCTGAGCTCAACCCTCCTGAAGTGTGAACGCATCGGTGTGTGAACGAGCCAGCGACCGAACTGGACGGCTGCACTCTCGAACACTGAAGGAGCGATGACCGCTTGGCCTGTGTCACGGGGGCCTTGCGGTAGCTGAGTATCCGTTGCTTCAGGGCCCGTTGATACGGCAACGAGTGCCTCGGTGCTGGTCTGGTGTGCGTTGCAAGGGCAGCACGGCAAAACACTTTGTGAACAAAGGACAGCGGATTTGAATTGCACTGAGTCAGTGTGGCATGAGGGCAGGGTCATGCGGGTCATTGCAAACCCCCGACGTCCTGCCCCCCCCCCCCCCCTCCCGCCCAGGACCCCTCACATTCTCGCACGCGGTCGGTCCCATTCGCAAACTGCCCCCATTTTGGACGAAGTCCGTCGGCGGATGTCTCGTGGCCCCAGAGCTGTCCCCAACGGGCCAATCCAGACCCGAAGGTAAACTAAGGGCCTCCTGCCGCCGCGCACCGCACGAAGCAGCCGCTCGGTGCACGCCGCGGTGGACCCCGCGGCAGACACCAACGGACCCGTTGCCGGCACCAACGCCACGCGCTTTTGTGGGGGAGGCAATCGAGGCCGACCGTCATGTGTTGCCCCCCCCCCCCCCCCCCCCGGGGCATACCGGGTGCAATCCACGGCCTCTGACGAACTCCGCCCAGGGTGGTCCTCAGACACGGAGATTTTTGTTTTAATTTTCACTACGAACCGCCTCTTCAGGACCGCCCTCTGAGCCGGTTAAACGGCAACCGGCAGCAGATAACTGCCAAACCGCCGGCCTTTGACCAGCAGCCGGGTGGTGCCCGGCTGCCGGGTGGGTTTCGGCATTCTGGCTGTTCGGACCAACTTGGGCTGAAGCCCGAATGTGCCCAAAAACATTCGTTTTGGGCATTCTGGTCGTTTGGACCAAATTGGCCCGAAGCCCGAATGTGCCCAAAAACATTCGATTTCGGCATTCTTGCTGTTCGGACCAAATTGGCCTCAAGCCCGAATGTGCCCAAAAACATTCGTTTTCGGCATTCTGGCTGTCCGATGGGTGGCGCCCGGGTGGGTGGGTGGGTGGGTGGGTGGCGCCCGGGTGGGTGGGTGGGTGGTTGGCGCCCGGGTGGATGGGTGGCGCCCGGGTGGCGGGGTGGTGGGTGGCGCCCGAGTGCTGGGTGGGTTTCGGCATTTTGGCTGTTCGGACCAAATTGGGTTGAAGCCCGGTTGTGCCCAAAACCATTCGTTTTGGGCATTGTGGCTGTTCAGACCCAATTGGGCTGAAGCCCGAATATGCCCAAAAACATTAGTTTTTGGCATTCTGCATGGCTATCTGATGGGTGGCGCCGGGGTGGGTGGCTGGTTGGGTGGCGCCCGGGTGGATGGGTGGCGCCCTGGTGGGTGGGTGGGTGGGTGGCGCCCGGCTGGGTGGGTGGATGGGTGGCGCATGGGTGTATGGTTGGCGCCAGGGTGGGTGGGTGGGTGGGTGGCGCCCGGGTGGGTGGGTGGCGCCCGGGTGCTGGGTGGGTTTTGGCATCCTGGCTCTTTGGACCAAATTGGGCTGAAGCCTGAATGTGCCCAAAAACATTCGTTTTCGGCATTCTGGCTGTTCAGACTAAACTGGGCCCAAGCCCGAATGTGCCCCAAAACATTCGATTTCGGCATTCTGGCTGTTCGGAATACATTGGGCCCAAGCCCGAATGTGCCCAAAAACATTCGTCTTCGGCATTCTGGCTGCTCTATGGGTGGCGCCCGGATGGGTGGGTGGGTGGGTGGCGCCCGGGTGGGTGTGTGGGTGGTTGGCGCCCGGGTGGATGGGTGACGCCCGGGTGGCGGGGGGGTGGATGGCGGCCGGGTGCTGGGTGGGTTTCGGCATTCTGGCTGTTTGGACCAAATTGGGCGAAAGCCCGAATGTGCCCAAACACACTTATTTTGGGCATTCTGGCTGTTCGGACCAAATGCGGCTGAAGCCCGAATGTGCCCAAATATGTTCGTTTTCGGTATTTTGGCTGTTCGGACCAAATTGGCCTGAAGCCTGAATGTGCCCAAAATCATTCGTTTTCGGCATTTTGGCTGTTCGGACCGAATTGGGCTGAAGCCCGAATGTGCCCAAAAAATGTGCCCAAAAACATTCGTTTTCGGCATTCTGGCCATTCGGACAAAATTGGGCTGAAGCCCGAATGTGCCCAAAAACATTGGTATTGGGCATTCTGGCTCTTCGAAGCGAATGGGGCTGAAGCCCGAATGTGCCCAAAACATCCGTTTTCGGCATTCTGGCTCTTCGATGGGTGGCGCCTGGGTGGGTGGGTGGGTGGGTGGCGCCCGGGTGGATGGGTGGTGCCCGAGTGGCGCCTAGGTGGATGGGTGGCGCCCGGGTGGGTGGGTGGGTGGGTGGCGCCCGGGTGGATGCGTGGGCGGGTGGCGCCCGGATGGATGGGTGGCACCCGGGTGCAGGGTGGGTGGGTGGCGCCCGGGTGCTAGGTGTGTTTGGGCACCCTGGCTTTTCGGACCAAATTGGGCTTGAGCCCAAATGTGCCCAAAAGCATTCTTTTTGGGCATTCTGGCTGTTCGGACCAATTTGGGCTGAAGGCCGAATGTGCCCAAAAACATTCGTTTTCGGCATTCTGGCTGTTTGGAACAAATTGGGCTGAAGCCGGAATGTGTCCAAAAACATCAGTGTTCGGCGTTTTGGCTGTTTGATGGGTGGCGCCCGGGTGGGTGGGTGGGTGGGTCGCGCCCGGGTGGATGGGTGGCGCCCGGGTGGGTGGGTGGGTGGGTGGCGCTTGGGTGGCTGGATGGGTGGGTTGCGCCCTGGTGGGTGGGTGGATGCGTGGCGTCCGGGTGGGTGGGTCGGTGGGTGGCGCATGGGTGGATGGGTGGAACCCGGGTGGGTGGGAGGGTGGCTGGCGCTTGGGTGGCTGGGTTGCGCCCTGGTGGGTGGGTGGATGCGTGGCGTCCGGGTGGTGGGCTGGTGGATGGCGCCGCGGTGCTGGGTGGGTTTCGGCTTTCTGGCTGTTCGGACCCAATTGGGCTGAAGCCCGAATGTGCCCAAAAACATTAGTTTTCGGCATTCTTGCTGTTTGGACCAAACTGGCCCGAAGCCTGAATGTGCCCAAAAGCATTCGTTTTCGGCAATCTCGCTGTTCGGACCAAATTGCGCTGAAGCCCGAATGACATTTATATTCGGCATTATGGTTGTTCGGACCAAATTCAGCGAAAGCCCGAATCTGCCCAAAAACATTCGTTTTGGGCATTTTGGCTGTTCGGACCAAATTGGGCTGAAGCCGGAATGTGCCCAAAAACATCCGTGTTCGGCGTTTTGGTCGTTCAATGGGTGATCCCGGGTGGGTGGGTGGGTGGGTGGCGCCCGGTTGGATGGGTGGCGCCCGGGTAGGTGGGTGGGTGGGGGGCGCCCGGGTGGGTGGGTGGATGGGTGGCGCCCGGGTGGGTGGGTGGATGGGTGGCGCCCGGGTGGACGCGTGGCGCCCGGGTGGTGGGTGGGTGGGTGGCGCCCGGGTGAGTGGGTGGGTGGGTGGCGCCTGGGTGGGTGGGTGGCGCCCGGGTGGTGGGTGGGTGGGTGGCGCCGGGCTGGGTGGGTTTCGGCATTCTGGTAGTTCGGACCAACTTGGTCTGAAGCCGGAACGTGCCCAAAAACATCCGTTTTCGGCATTCTGGCTCTTCGATGGGTGGCGCCTGGGTGGGTGGGTGGGTAGGTGGCGCCCGGGTGGATGGGTGGTGCCCGGGTGGCGCCTGGGTGGATGGGTGGCGCCCGGGTGGGTGGGTGGGTGCTTGGCGCCCGGGTGGGTGTGTTGGCGCGTGGCGACCGGATGGATGGGTGGCGCCCGGGTGGGTGGGTGGCGCCGGGGTGCTGGGTGCGTTTTGGAATTCTGGCTGTTCGGACCGAGTTGGGCTGAAGCCCGAAGGTGCCCAAAAGCATTCGTTTTGGGCATTCTGGCTGTTCGGACCAAATTGGGCGAAAGCCCGAAGGTGCCCAAACCCATTTGTGTTCGGCGTTCTGGCTGTTCGATGGGTGGCGCCCGGGTGGCTGGGTGGGGGGGTCGCGCCCGGGTGGATGGGTGGCGCCCGGGTGGGTGGGTGGGTGGCCGGCGCCCGGGTGGCTGGGTGGGTGGGTTGCGCCCCGGTTGGTGGGTGGATGCGTGGCGTCCGGGTGGGTGGGCTGGTGGGTGGGGCATGGGTGGATGGCTGCGCCCGTCCGGTGGGTCAGTGGGTGGCGCACGGGTGGGTGGGAGGGTGGGTGGGTGGCGCCTGGGTGGATGGGTGGCGGAATGCCGAAAACGAATGTTTTTGGGCACATTCGGGCTTCAGGCCAATTTGGTCCGAACAGCCGGAATGCTGAAAACGAATCTTTTCGGGCACATTCGGGCTTCAGGCCAATTTGGTCCGAATAGCCGGAATGCCGAAAAGGAATGTTTTTGGGCACATTCCGGCTTCAGGCCAATTTGGTCCGAACCGGGCGCCACCCACCAACCCACCCACCCACCCACCCGGGCGCCACCCACCCGGGCGCCACCCACCCGGGCGCCACCCACCCACCCACCCACCCACCCGGGCGCCACCCACCCACCCACCCACCCACCCGGGCGCTACGAATGTTTTTGGGCACATTCCGGCTTCAGCCCAATTTGGTCCGAATAGCCGGAATGCCATAAACGAATCTTTTTGGGCACATTCGGGCTTCAGCCCAGTTTGGTCCGAACAGCCGGAATGCCGAAAGGGAATGTTTTTGGGCACATTCGGGCTTCAGCCCAATTTGGTCCGAACAGCCGGAATGCCGAAAACGAATGTATTTGGGCACATTCCGGCTTCAGGCCAATTTGGTCCAAACCGCGCGCCACCCACCCACCCACCCACCCACCCACCCGGGCGCCACCCACCCGGGCGCCACCCACCCACCCACCCACCCATCAACCCGGGCGCCGCGAACGTTTTTGGGCATATTCCGGCTTCAGCCCAATTTGGTCCGAACAGCCGGAATGCCAAAAACAAGTCTTTTTGGTCACACCTGGGCTTCAGCCCAATTTGGTCCGAATACCCGGAATGCCAAAAATGAATCTTTTTGGGCACATTCGGGCTTCAGCCCAATTTGGTCCGAACAGCCGGAATGCCGAAAACGAATGTTTTTGGGCACATTCCGGCTTCAGGCCAAATTGGTCCGAACCGGGCGCCACCCACCCACCCACCCACCCACCCACCCGTGCGCCACCCACCCGGGCGCCACCCACCCACCCACCCACCCACCCACCCGGGCGCCACGAACGTTGTTGGGCACATTCCGGCTTCAGCCCAATTTGGTCCGAACAGCTGGAATGCCAAAAAGGAATGTTTTTGGGCACATTCGGGCTTCAGCCCAATTTGGTCCGAACAGCCGGAACGCCAAAAACGAATGTTTTTGGGCACATTCCGGCTTCAAGCCAATTTGGTCCAAACCGGGCGCCACCCACCCCGCCCGGTTTGGACCAAACTGGGCTGAAGCCCGAATGTGCCCAAAAAGATTCCTTTCTGGCGTTCCGGCTGTTCGGACCAAATTGGGCTGAAGCCCGAATGTGCCCAAAAAGATTCGTTTTTGGCATTCCGGCTGTTCTGACCAAATTGGGCTGAAGCCGGAATGTGCCCAAAAACATTCGTGGCGCCCGGGTGGGTGGGCGGGTGGGTGGGTGGGTGGCGCCCGGTTGGGACCAAATTGGGCTGAAGCCCGAATGTGCCCAAAAAGATTCGTTTTTGGCATTCCGGCTGTTCTGACCAAATTAGGCTGAAGCCGGAATGTGCCCAAAAACATTCGTGGCGCCCGGGTGGGTGGGCGGGTAGATGGGTGGGTGGGTGGCGCCCGGTTGGGACCAAATTGGCCTGAAGCCCGAAAGTGCCCAAAAACATTCGTTTTCGGCATTCCGGCTGTTCGGACCAAATTGGGCTGAAGCCTGAATGTGCCCAAAAAGATTCGTTTTTTGCATTCCGGCTGTTCGGACCAAATTGGGCTGAAGCCGGAATCTGCCCAAAAACATTCGTGGCGCGCCCGGGTGCGTGGGTGGGTGAGTGGGTGGGTGGCGCCCGGGTGGGTGGGTGGGTGGGTGGGTGGCGCCCGGTTTGGACCGAATTGGCCTCAAGCCCGAATTTGCCTAAAAACATTCCTTTCGGCATTCCGGCTGTTCGGACCAAATTGGGTTGAAGCCCGAATGTGCCCAAAAAAATTCGTTTTTGGCATTCCGGCTGTTCGGACCAAATTGGGCTGAAGCCCGACTGTGCCCAAAAAGATTTGTTTTTGGCAGTCCGGCTGTTCGGACCAAATTGGGCTGAAGCCGGAATGTGCCCAAAAACATTCGTGGCGCCCGGGTGGGTGGGTGGGTGGGTGGGTGGGTGGCGCCCGGGTAGGTGGCGCCCGGGTGGGTGGGTGGGTGGGTGGCCGGGTGGCGCCCGGTCGGGACCAAATTGGCCTGAAGCCGGAATCAGCCCGAAAACATTGCTTTTCGGCATTCCGGCTGTTCGGACCAAATTGGGCTGAAGCCCGAATGTGCCCAAAAAGATTCGTTTATGGCATTCCGGCTGTTCGGACCAAATTGGGGTGAAGCCTGAAAGTGCCCAAAAAGATTCGTTGCGCCCGGGTGGGTGGGTGGGTGGGTGGGTGGATGGGTGGCACCCGGGTGGGTGGGAGGGTGGCTGGCGCTTGGGTGGATGGGTTGCGCCCTGGTGGGTGGGTGGATGCGTGGCGTCCGGGTGGTGGGCTGGTGGATGGCGCCGCGGTGCTGGGTGGGTTTCGGCTTTCTGGCTGTTCGTACCCAATTGGGCTGAAGCCCGAATGTGCCCAAAAACATTAGTTTTCGGCATTCTTGCTGTTTGGACCAAACTGGCCCGAAGCCTGAATGTGCCCAAAAGCATTCGTTTTCGGCAATCTCGCTGTTCGGACCAAATTGCGCTGAAGCCCGAATGACATTTATATTCGGCATTATGGTTGTTCGGACCAAATTCAGCGAAAGCCCGAATCTGCCCAAAAACATTCGTTTTGGGCATTTTGGCTGTTCGGACCAAATTGGGCTGAAGCCGGAATGTGCCCAAAAACATCCGTGTTCGGCGTTTTGGTCGTTCAATGGGTGATCCCGGGTGGGTGGGTGGGTGGGTGGCGCCCGGTTGGATGGGTGGCGCCCGGGTAGGTGGGTGGGTGGGGGGCGCCCGGGTGGGTGGGTGGATGGGTGGCGCCCGGGTGGGTGGGTGGATGGGTGGCGCCCGGGTGGACGCGTGGCGCCCGGGTGGTGGGTGGGTGGGTGGCGCCCGGGTGAGTGGGTGGGTGGGTGGCGCCTGGGTGGGTGGGTGGCGCCCGGGTGGTGGGTGGGTGGGTGGCGCCGGGCTGGGTGGGTTTCGGCATTCTGGTAGTTCGGACCAACTTGGTCTGAAGCCGGAACGTGCCCAAAAACATCCGTTTTCGGCATTCTGGCTCTTCGATGGGTGGCGCCTGGGTGGGTGGGTGGGTAGGTGGCGCCCGGGTGGATGGGTGGTGCCCGGGTGGCGCCTGGGTGGATGGGTGGCGCCCGGGTGGGTGGGTGGGTGCTTGGCGCCCGGGTGGGTGTGTTGGCGCGTGGCGACCGGATGGATGGGTGGCGCCCGGGTGGGTGGGTGGCGCCGGGGTGCTGGGTGCGTTTTGGAATTCTGGCTGTTCGGACCGAGTTGGGCTGAAGCCCGAAGGTGCCCAAAAGCATTCGTTTTGGGCATTCTGGCTGTTCGGACCAAATTGGGCGAAAGCCCGAAGGTGCCCAAACCCATTTGTGTTCGGCGTTCTGGCTGTTCGATGGGTGGCGCCCGGGTGGCTGGGTGGGGGGGTCGCGCCCGGGTGGATGGGTGGCGCCCGGGTGGGTGGGTGGGTGGCCGGCGCCCGGGTGGCTGGGTGGGTGGGTTGCGCCCCGGTTGGTGGGTGGATGCGTGGCGTCCGGGTGGGTGGGCTGGTGGGTGGGGCATGGGTGGATGGCTGCGCCCGTCCGGTGGGTCAGTGGGTGGCGCACGGGTGGGTAGGAGGGTGGGTGGGTGGCGCCTGGGTGGATGGGTGGCGGAATGCCGAAAACGAATGTTTTTGGGCACATTCGGGCTTCAGGCCAATTTGGTCCGAACAGCCGGAATGCTGAAAACGAATCTTTTCGGGCACATTCGGGCTTCAGGCCAATTTGGTCCGAATAGCCGGAATGCCGAAAAGGAATGTTTTTGGGCACATTCCGGCTTCAGGCCAATTTGGTCCGAACCGGGCGCCACCCACCAACCCACCCACCCACCCACCCGGGCGCCACCCACCCGGGCGCCACCCATCCGGGCGCCACCCACCCACCCACCCACCCACCCGGGCGCCACCCACCCACCCACCCACCCACCCGGGCGCTACGAATGTTTTTGGGCACATTCCGGCTTCAGCCCAATTTGGTCCGAATAGCCGGAATGCCATAAACGAATCATTTTGGGCACATTCGGGCTTCAGCCCAGTTTGGTCCGAACAGCCGGAATGCCGAAAGGGAATGTTTTTGGGCACATTCGGGCTTCAGCCCAATTTGGTCCGAGCTGCCGGAATGCCGAAAACGAATGTATTTGGGCACATTCCGGCTTCAGGCCAATTTGGTCCAAACCGCGCGCCACCCACCCACCCACCCACCCACCCACCCGGGCGCCACCCACCCGGGCGCCACCCACCCACCCACCCACCCATCAACCCGGGCGCCGCGAACGCTTTTGGGCACATTCCGGCTTCAGCCCAATTTGGTCCGAACAGCCGGAATGCCAAAAACAAGTCTTTTTGGTCACACCTGGGCTTCAGCCCAATTTGGTCCGAATACCCGGAATGCCAAAAACGAATCTTTTTGGGCACATTCGGGCTTCAGCCCAATTTGGTCCGAACAGCCGGAATGCCGAAAACGAATGTTTTTGGGCACATTCCGGCTTCAGGCCAAATTAGTCCGAACCGGGCGCCACCCACCCACCCACCCACCCACCCACCCGTGCGCCACCCACCCGGGCGCCACCCACCCACCCACCCACCCACCCACCCGGGCGCCACGAACGTTGTTGGGCACATTCCGGCTTCAGCCCAATTGGTCCGAACAGCCGGAATGCCAAAAACAAATCCTTTTGGGCACATTCGGGCTTCAGCCCAATTTGGTCCCAACAGCTGGAATGCCAAAAAGGAATGTTTTTGGGCACATTCGGGCTTCAGCCCAATTTGGTCCGAACAGCCGGAATGCCAAAAACGAATGTTTTTGGGCACATTCCGGCTTCAAGCCAATTTGGTCCAAACCGGGCGCCACCCACCCCGCCCGGTTTGGACCAAACTGGGCTGAAGCCCGAATGTGCCCAAAAAGATTCCTTTCTGGCGTTCCGGCTGTTCGGACCAAATTGGGCTGAAGCCCGAATGTGCCCAAAAAGATTCGTTTTTGGCATTCCGGCTGTTCTGACCAAATTGGGCTGAAGCCGGAATGTGCCCAAAAACATTCGTGGCGCCCGGGTGGGTGGGCGGGTGGGTGGGTGGGTGGCGCCCGGTTGGGACCAAATTGGGCTGAAGCCCGAATGTGCCCAAAAAGATTCGTTTCTGGCATTCCGGCTGTTCTGACCAAATTAGGCTGAAGCCGGAATGTGCCCAAAAACATTCGTGGCGCCCGGGTGGCTGGGCGGGTAGATGGGTGGGTGGGTGGCGCCCGGTTGGGACCAAATTGGCCTGAAGCCCGAAAGTGCCCAAAAACATTCGTTTTCGGCATTCCGGCTGTTCGGACCAAATTGGGCTGAAGCCTGAATGTGCCCAAAAAGATTCGTTTTTTGCATTCCGGCTGTTCGGACCAAATTGGGCTGAAGCCGGAATCTGCCCAAAAACATTCGTGGCGCGCCCGGGTGCGTGGGTGGGTGAGTGGGTGGGTGGCGCCCGGGTGGGTGGGTGGGTGGGTGGGTGGCGCCCGGTTTGGACCGAATTGGCCTCAAGCCCGAATGTGCCTAAAAACATTCCTTTCGGCATTCCGGCTGTTCGGACCAAATTGGGTTGAAGCCCGAATGTGCCCAAAAAAATTCGTTTTTGGCATTCCGGCTGTTCGGACCAAATTGGGCTGAAGCCCGACTGTGCCCAAAAAGATTTGTTTTTGGCAGTCCGGCTGTTCGGACCAAATTGGGCTGAAGCCGGAATGTGCCCAAAAACATTCGTGGCGCCCGGGTGGGTGGGTGGGTGGGTGGGTGGGTGGCGCCCGGGTAGGTGGCGCCCGGGTGGGTGGGTGGGTGGGTGGCCGGGTGGCGCCCGGTCGGGACCAAATTGGCCTGAAGCCGGAATCAGCCCAAAAACATTGCTTTTCGGCATTCCGGCTGTTCGGACCAAATTGGGCTGAAGCCCGAATGTGCCCAAAAAGATTCGTTTATGGCATTCCGGCTGTTCGGACCAAATTGGGGTGAAGCCTGAAAGTGCCCAAAAAGATTCGTTGCGCCCGGGTGGGTGGGTGGGTGGGTGGGTGGGTGGGTGGCGCCCGGGTGGGTGGGTGGCCGGGTGGGTGGGTGGGTGGGTGGTGCCCGGTTTGGACCGAATTGGCCTCAAGCCCGAATGTGCCCAAAAACATTAGTTTTCGGCATTCCCGCTGTTCGGACCAAATTGGGCCGAAGCCCGAATGTACCCAAAAAGATTCGTTTTTGGTATTCCGGCTGTTCGGACCAAATTGGGCTGAAGCCCGAACGTGCCCAAAAAGATTCGTTTTTGGCGTTCCGGCTGTTCGGACGAAATTGGGCTGAAGCCGGAATGTGCCAAAAAACATTCGTGGCGCCCGGCTGGGTGGCTGGGTGGGTGGGTGGGTGGCGCCCGGGTAGGTGGCGCCCGGGTGGGTGGGTGGGTGGGTGGGTGGGTGGGTGGGTGGCGCCCGGTTGGGACCAAATTGGCCTGAAGCCCGAAGGTGCCCAAAAACGTTCGTTTTCGGCATTCCGGCTGTTCGGACCAATTTGGGCCAAAGCCCGAGTGTGCCCAAAAAGATTCGTTTTTGGCATTCCGGGTATTCGGACCAAATTGGGCTGAAGCCGGAATGTGCCCTAAAACCTTCGTGGCGCCCCGGTGGGTGGGTAGGTGGGTGGGTGGCCCCCGGATGGGTGGCGCCCGGGTGGGTGGGTGGGTGGGTGGGTGGCGCCCGGGTGGGTGGGTGGGTGGGTGGGTGGCGCCCGGTTTGGACCAAATTGGCCTGAAGCCCGAATGTGCCCAAAAAGATTCATTTTTGGCATTCAAGCTGTTCGGACCAAATTGGGCTGAAGCCGGAATGTGCCCAAAAAAGATTCGTTTTTGGCGTTCCGGCTGTTCGGACCAAATTAGGCTGAAGCCCGAATGTGCCCAAAAAGATTTGTTTTTGGCTTTCCGGCTGTTCGGACCAAATTGGGCTGAAGCCGGAATGTGCCCAAAAACATTCGTGGCGCCCGGGTGGGTGGGTGGGTGGGTGGGTGGGTGGTGCCCGGGTGGGTGGCGCCTGGACGGGTGGGTGGGTGGGCGGGTGGGTGGCGCCCGGTTCGGACCAAATTGGCCTAAAGCCGGAACGTGCCCAAAAACATTCCTTTTCGGCATTCCGGCTGTTCGGACCAAATTGGGCTGAAGCCCGAATGTGCCCAAAAAGATTCGTTTTTGGCATTCCGGCTGTTCGGACCAAATTGGGCTGAAGCCGGAATGTGCCCTAAAACCTTCGTGGCGCCCCGGTGGATGGG
>OZ038380.1:169206530-169289030 GCA_964036045.1 Eutreptiella sp. 'Long Island Sound 2002'
CCCCCCCCTTGTCCACCCCGCCCCCAGGGGAACCGTCAATTGGCCCATGAAAAATAAGAATCAATAGGAACGCGCCGAAGAAAAATTTTAGTTGGGTTACACCAGAATTCAGGTGACTGTTGTGTGGTGTCCATCCCCCCCGGGGGTGGGGGGAAACCGTCGTCACTGGGGGGCCAGAACACCGTGAACAGGGAACCAGAATGGAGGGGATGGGAGAGCGTGCGCATGGGAGGCAGCGACAACAAAGGGGATGGCCTGGCCAGCCAGCCTCGTCGCTACCGGGTGCCAGGGCAACCCCTGCACAACCGGCATCAGGTGGGGGGTGTCTCCCGCAGCCCAGATGGGCTGTTTGCGCAACAGGAGCGGGAGCCCATCAGGGGCAGACCAGCCGTGAGGGGGGAAAGGACATATGGTGGACGGCCGGGACAGCGCATGGAGGAGCAGGGCACCTGGGCCTCACGCACACAGAAACACAGCGAGGCAGGTTGTGGACGGCCTGTGGACAGAGGCGCGTGGACAGCAAAAACAGTCAAACGACCCCGGCAACAACCAGCACAACCCCCAATACGCCAACTATTGGGCGCCGCTGACGCGCAAACAACACATCCTGCCACATTCAACACAGCCCCAACACACCAACTACTGGGCTCCGCGAACGCGGAAACGACACCAGCAGGAGCACCGGCCGCAGCGGCCGTCAGAACGCAGCGACCCGACGCAACATGCGAAGGGAAGAACGGGTGACTGTCCAGGGCCCCGTAAAGGAACAACAACCAGACGGAATGTCACACAGGGGGGGGGGGGGTACCTGAGTTGTGCAGATGCGGATCACGGCTTTGTATTGTCGTGCTTGAGGGGGGGGGTGGAGGGCGACTCCGTAGGTCCGAGGACACAGACTACGTCCCCCTCCCCCCACACACACACTGGGGACCCCCGAGAAGGCAGGGGTCATGCAGCCAATCAGCTCCTGCGGGCCCCCGAGACAGCGGGGACCCCATGATGATGTGGGTGGATGACACCATCCCCGTCCTCACTTGCAGTGAAGACAGGCCCATCCGGGGAGTTCTGGTGGACCAACGTACGTACTTCTCAGGGGGGTGCTGCGAGTCACGGTGCCGGACAAGCCACTCCCGCACGGTTCCACACGGGGACCCCCGCTCCCTTCGTTCCCCGGCCCCCGCTGCGGTCGAGGTCAAGGGCATGTCGGGCTTGCAAGTGAGGGCGGGGGGGGTCAATAGAGCCCCCAAAGTCTGGGGGGGTCAGTTTCGTTAGGATTTTGGGGGTCCCGTCAATTGAGTCCTTTTTTGGGGGTGGGTCTAGCCAGGGGGCTCTATCGCCCCCCCCCGACCCGTTCAATTGCAAGCCCGGTTGCCCAAGTAGCCACTTCTGATTGTGTCCCACTGAGGGGGGGTACCTTTTTGGGCCCTGTCGGCGCGCCTCATGCGCCCGGCCTCTGCCCCCCCCCCCCCACACACAAGCTCCTCCCGGGGGCGGCTCTGCAGGACTTCCGGACGTGGCTCATCGAGATCAACGGGCAGCCGGCGTGCGCGGAGGCGCTGCTGCCGGCGTTCACCCGGGACACCGCGGAGCTCGTGATCCACCCCGTCTTCGGCGACGCGGGGGTGCGGCCGCGGCGCCACAACTTCGAGCGCATCGACCCCTCGTTCGGGGACGACTTCGACCTCGAGGACAACCCGGTCCTGCCCCGGCGCAGCGCCAAGGCCCCGGGCGGCCGGGGGCGGGTCTACGCGGCGCAGTGAGGCCGTCGGGCCTCGGAGGAGGAGAGAAGGACGCGGCGCGGCTTCGTCTTGCGACTTCCGGCGCTCCTTCCGCAGCGCCGGGGCCGCCGCCACCGAATCTCGTGGGTCGCGAAGGTCGCGGTGGTGCGTCTGCGGCGGTGCGTTCTTTTGAAGCGGCCGCGGGCGTTTTGCCATTGTGTCACGTACACGTCCCGTCGGACGGCCGGCGACATTGCCACTGTCATTTTATATGCCTCAACGGCCGGCAAGAGACGGCCTCCATTCGCCTCCAAATCGGCTGCGATCAGAGGACACGGTGTTCTCCCGTTGCGTTTTTTGAGTTTGGGCGGACTTCCCTCAGGACTTCCCTCGGTTTGTGTTTTGTGCCTTGAACCGTCCGGGTTTGCGGTGGGAAGTTCTGACGGTTCGCTCCGCACCAGATTTGCCTCTGCGACCGCCTCAGGACGCTCCCGTATCACTCCGGCTCTTTTTGCACCCTTAGAGAGCGCCCTTCACAACCGCTCAAACCGCCGTCTGACTGCCTTCGGTTACCCTCCAACCGCTTTCGGTGTTCGCCCGAAGATGACGGAGCGTATGGTCACCGGCTCCCCCCCTTTTTCATTGAATTAGAGAGCGCTGTGGCTGGCCCGTCGGCAAACGTGCATCGGTCGCGAGCGCATCCACGCCTCCGTCGGGTTCGCGCGTCGAACTCCGTGAGTCCGTTGGTCATTAGAATGCGGACCCCGTGTCCAGCGGTTTTGAGGCGAGGAGCACCAAAACCTGCGCCTTTTGGGCCGTTGCTGTCGACGGGGGCGAAGGGGCTCGCCGCCCCGTCTGTTTTGGGGGGTTCGGGGGGTGCGCGCCTTCGTTTTGACCGCTCCGCTCTCGGCCCTCCGGACTCATGTCGCGCGCACGACTGGGGCCTCGCGTTCCGATGAGCGGCGCGGCGGCAGCCTCAGGGCAAGGCAGGGCAGCGGCCCGCAGGGGAGGTCCGGTGAGATGAGGGGAGGAGAGTGGCTCGGGCGATCTCCGCAATCGCCCGGCGACCTGAAGATTGCTCTGCGGGGGGGGGGGGGGGGGGGGTGACATGGACGCCCGCCGAAGGAGGGGGGGGTGGGGGTTGGAGAAATGGGGTTCCGTGTCGGGCCCTTTGTTTTGTCTAAGAACGTTGGCGCCGAAGGCGCAGGAACGCAAAATTTTGGCCCGAAAATTTTTTTCCCACCAATAATCCCCCCCCCCCCCCCCCACATTTGAGTAGTCAAAATGATCAGCGCGACGTGGGTATCATTTTGAGCCATGGATGTTGGGTTGACCCCCGCCCTGAACCCCCCCCCTCCCGTCACGGCGGCCAAGGAGGGGGGGGGGGGTTGGGAAAATGGGCCTCCGTGTCACCCCCCCCCCCCGCAGAGCAATTTTCTTCCCGCTCGGCCTTATCCCTCGCCATGTCCATGTGACTCGCAGGGGTACGGACCCCGGAATGCCGCGCGGGAGCTGTGTGCCTGCCCGTTCCCCAACTGGGGATCGAACCGGGCTGCTCTGATCCGGGCGTCATTGGCTATGACCGCTGAGCCACGTGACCTCCGTGGGCGCCGGCCGAGTCGAGTGCTGCTGAGGCTTGTCGGATTCGCAGTAGACACCCACATTTTTGGATCCACCTCCTTCAGCCCAGTCCCTGCTCCTGGTGCCCCTTCTTCCGCCCCCGGCGCCGAGCAGCCCAGCCTCACCCGTTGCAAAATCCGGGATGCATAGACTCGACCCCGGGGCTCATAGACGACCCCTGACCCCCACCCCCCCAACGCGCGCGCAGCCCGCATCAACCCTCTTCGTGACAACCCCCGCAGATGTGTGTGCCCGGGACCTGATAGACACACAGTGGGGTCTGGTGTGGGGACCCGGGGGTCCCTCCGAGGACGGCCACTGGGACTCGGGGGCGGGGGGGATCCCCTGGCACAGCCCTCGTGGCAGGGGCGGGGGACCAGTCTGGCTCAGAACTCAGGCGGGTTTGCGACCCGACCCGAGTTTGAAAAAAGTTTGAAAAAGTTTGAAAAATAACTTCCCCCATTGATATGTACCTCAAAACGATCCGCGCGGCGTGGCCATCATTTTGAGGTAATATATCTCTCGGGGACGGGCGGGAATATGCCAACACGGAGCGTTTTCAGTGATCGGTGGCATGGTTGCCTCAGTCCTGCCCACTGTGTGTACCAAGGCGGGGGGGGTATGTGAGGTATATTCGGAAAGCCCTCGAGAAGGGCTATGTAGAACCCTCTGTTGCACTGACGGTATGTGTGAGATGTCTGTCCATTTTGGACGGTGCCTGTGTTGCTTGCTGCCTGTTTTTGTCAACAGGCAGCCACCATGTCCGCATACAAATTATGTTGGGCCCCCCCCGGGGGGGGGGGGGCGCAAACCTTTGAGCCCCCGCTCCTGACGCGCTTTGAAATGACACCGGCGGTGCCGTTCCAAAGCGTATTTTGATGCCTCGCATTCCCGCCGCCTCCATTTCACACCGACGGCGGTGGCTGGCACCTTCGAAACGTCCGACGGGCCTTGTGTAGCTGGTGACTCTGGCACAGCCATCACGTTTGGGCACCTGAACGGTCCGCACATGCGGTGTTTGGCCCCGAGTCGCATCGAGCAGAGGGGGGGGGGTGAGGGCACCACGGCGTGCCTCCCTCAAAAACCCACATTTCGCAACCGCCGGCGGGGCCTGTACATCCCTGCTGGCAGCGGTACGCCCCTCCCATGCCCAGCCCCAGGGATGCAGTAGAAGGGAAGGGACCCCAGAGGCGGTGAGACAGGCGGTTGGAGGAGGTTACCAAAGCGGTTAGGGGCGGTTAATGTCGGTTACAAATGCCATAGAGGCTGGCTCTTGGTGTCAGAGGGACAGTGGGTGGGCGTAGGCTGGGCGCCCTGGAGGGGGGGGGGGGGGGTGCCTCACCCCCTTCCAATGCATCCCTGCCCAGCTGCGCCAGAGTCCGCGCAAGCCCCAGAGCCCTTGCCTTTGTTAGCTCGCATTTCCGGGTGGCGTTTGGCCATCGGCGTTGGGATTCCTGTCGCCTGCGCGCAGTGCCGAGAGGTGCCCGATGCGCAAAGCCGCGCGTGCGCAGTGCAGAAGCGTGCTGCTTCTGCTGCCCCTGATCGCCACCGCCTACCGTCTTGGCCGTCAGCACCGTGTCCCTCGATTCCTCAGCCGAATCCCAAAGCCCAAGGAGGGCTGATGGGTGCGGTGCATGTTCGCAGGTGCCGGGCCTGTGTGGACGCCGGGGCAGTCCGCGGGGACGCGGATCTTTCCTGCTTCTTTGCGTCCCCCACCACCGCATCGGAGGTGGAAGGCGGTTGCGGTCCGGTAGACGGGTGTTGGCGGTTACACGGCCCGAATCGATAGTTTTCTGACGGGGGTGGCTGAAGTTGTGCAAGCAGCCACAGGATGGAACAGCTGTCAGGGGGGAGGAATAGAGGGAGGGGTTCGGTGCTGACTGCCACAGGACTGCATCCCCGTGTCCCATTTGCTTGTACATAGTTGATGATCCTTTTAGTGCTCCCAGTCCACCGTCAGTTTGCACGCACGCTCACACGCGCGCGCGCGGCCGACGTACCCCTGTCTAGCGCCAACAATATGGGCCCCAATTGCCTAGGCACAGAGCCATGGACATTGGCTCCATCATGCTCCTCTTGAGCCAAAAGTACAAAACCAGCATTATCATTTTTGCGTCTGAATTTTGAGTGCAGCCAGTGCCTTGTGGTGATTGAGGGACAGGACAATGATGTTTCGGAGGCCTGAATCAGTACGGAACATCGGGGGGGGGGGCCTCCAGCAAAACAGAGTGCCCGCGGGTGGGGACGGCCCTGACCCCTTCACCACCCCCCCCTCATCCCCTGCTCGCCCATTCGTTCCTGGTCCATCATGCAGTGTGCATCCAAACGGTGGTGTGTTGCGCCTGTGGCTGTCTGCTACCTCAGTCACCGGTTGTTCCTTGGAGGGAGCGTTGGTGCGTAGGGCGCGCGCAGGGCAACTTTTTGTGCTACTTCTGATTCCTGCCCTTGCTTTTGGGGTGGATTCTACCCCTCGGATGGGTGAGTGGGTGGATGGGTGGGATGCGGCGATTTGGGATGATTTCTCCTCAGGGACTTGCTCCTTTCCGGTTGGGGATATGGAGCGGCCCCTTTCCCTCACCTACTGTCCCCCAGTTCACCTAGTTTGATGCGTTTGAAGGCTACAAAGTGCATCTATGTGTATAGTCAAATAGGCATGTTGAGCTGGGTACATGGTGATACATTCAGCGTGTATGCTGTGGAGCATCAGTTTTTGCCCCTCGTGTCCTCAAACCTCTTTTGCTATTTGTTATTGAGTTGAGCATTGGGGACATGGCGTTCTACACCAAGTCTACTGGGCCCCGGGTACCCGCGAAGGTGGTTGGCCTTTTGCACAATGGGCATGTGGAGTTGGAGCACAATCAAGGTGGTGTGCGGGTTGTCAATCATTGATGCCCCATGGACTCCTTCTCCTTTAGTATCCCCAATCTCGAGTCTCCATCACCATCCCCATCAATTCGCGCAATTGGCATCCCTCCGGAAGTTCCTTTGGACCCTCTTGTTGATGGAAGCCGCATTCGCAGTCGCTCCCCGACACGACCGTCATCACATTCCCCATCCTGAGGCTTCATTGGGTAATGGTGAACTTGGGGACTGAATCTGGAAAAGTCATACTAAACGTAGCGCGCATGGCACGCGTAGGGCACATGCAGGGCAAACACTCCCCCTTGGCTGTAGATGATCGATTGATTGATCGATTGATAGATTGAGATACATTGAGACTGCGTCCCAATGTCCTGCATCGATGGTGGAGTGGGCCCCCTAAACTGCCTCAAACTTCACGGTCTGAAATCGACTGAATGCGAAGCCTGGCAGCGCCGGCCGGGCGATGGATGCCACAAACGGCAGCCTGCTACGCCTCCACAAGACCACCAAGTGCGTGAAGCCTGAAGAACCGACCGGCACACCGACTATCTGATTGACACCCATTCCTGCGCCTGAGGTGGACGTTGTTACCCTCCCCCCGGTTCTGTCCGAGAGGGTTTTGGATGCAACACCTTCCTCCACAACTCTCCCTCCGAGGGGCTCCGGCCAACGGCGGGCAGGGCGCGCTGGCCAAGAGGCATTCCATCTTTCTGGCGCGGATGCGCGGCCGCGCACGCTTAACCCAACGCCAAAATGGTCTACTCCAGACAAACGCCAATTATCACCCACACGCGCGCGGGCGCTCTCTCGCCTCACCTTGCAAAGCCAAAGCAAGGCAAGGCATGGCTGGCGTTTCAGTAGTTGTACTGGCAGCTGCAAAGGTTGCAAAATGGTCGGAGGGCAATTTTTGGGGAGCAGGACAGAAGACGTTGGGGCGGAACTGCAGTCACGAAATTTGACGCATGGATTTCGTTCCACCTTCCAGCGGCCAGTGACTGCTTTGGCAGCCCCTTTCGAACCTTCCACTCAGCCCCCCTCCCCCTCTAGCGCCGCCCTGCCCACCTGCACTTCACTTTTTTCAGTCACTCATGTGAGCCCGATCCTGCTCCCCCCCCCCCCCTTCCTGGATATCACTGAAAGGGACAAGTGTGGCGTGGAGTGGGGCTCCTCGGCAGAGGCCTGTGCGGGTGCGTGCCACTGCATGCCCTTTGGGCATCGCTAAGTGGTGCTGCGCCCCCAGGCGTCTGCAAGGCCCCTTGGGAGTGGATCTCAAGGGGTTTGCTGGCGCGCACAGTGCCGGGGGCGATCTCTGCCTGCGTGTAGGCGCGGTTGCTGTGCTGTCGGTGCCACTCTGCCTCCCACTCCTGGTGATCCCCCCCCGCCTCCCTCTTGCCCCCCCCCCATTGTTTTGGTTGCACTGCTCGTGGCCTTTTGGTTCCGTGCTGTCGTGGAGTTTTTTCATGATGCTGCATCAGTTTTGCCTTCTCTGGCGCATTTCTGCTCGTTCAGGTTGCTCGTTTGCTCTGAATGCCTGCCGGTGGTGCCCGTCCACTTACTTGCGCGCTCTCTCTCTCTCTCTCTCTCTCTCTCTCTCTCTCTCTCTCTCTCTCTCTCTCTCTCTCTCTCTCTCTCTCTCTCTCTCTCTCTCTCCCCTTGGGAATAACAGTGTCTGCAGCTGCAGCTACAGCTGGTCTTCCGTTATCGCACACACATTGACGCCTGGGGTGGTTGGTCTGGGCAGCCTTCCGTGATGCAAATGCATGTGAGGGGTCCCCGCGAGTTGAAAGCAGTTGTCTGAATCAGTTTGCTCGCTGCTTGGAACTCCGCGCTCTTTCATTGCCAAGGCCTGTCTGTCCAACAACGCCTGGAAAGAGGCATCCACACGCACACACACACTCAAGCGGCGACGGAGGATTGCAGTGGATGCGGTTGCAGCGCGGCATGGGCGCCCGGGGCGGAGGCCGCTTGGAGGTTCCCACCAATATGGGGGTCCGGGCCGAGAGGTCTGTGCAGCCAAGCTGCTGGGCGGAGTATGGCTGAGGATCTTGTCTGTGCCGCTGACCCAAATGGGTGTACCTCCGTAATACCCCCCTCAACACACGCAGGCGAGGCCCCCCTACCGCGACCCAAGCAGGCACCAGAGACAGAGCCGCGGTCCGCCAGGGCTGCATGATTTGTCTTCTTAAGCTGGCGCCTCAGGCGACTGCTGGGGGCCCTGGACCCATGCGGGCTTCCCTCTTTAATATTGTTCTTCCCCCCCCTCAACACACGCAGACACACACGCACACGCCCGGACTAGTGTGCATACGCCTGACCTGCATCGACCGATGCGCGGACAATGCAAGTAGAGAACTGCCACTTGCGGGGACTGAAGGCGATGGAACCACCTCTGAGGCGGGGCAATTGGCATTTGGCACACACACGTTTGAGGAGGGTCTGAAACTCGCAGTTTGAGCATGATTTTTGAAATGATTGGGCCTTCACACACACACACACACACACACACACACACACACACACACACACACACACACACACACACAATCCGAACAATCGAACTCATGGTTTGCAGCAGTGATAGGACCTTAGGATTGTTGAACCTCGCAGTTGGAGCAGATTCGAATGGATGCCTTGGCACACACACGCACACACACGCACACAAATACACATGGTTTCGCTGATGGAAGTAGGAACCAGGAATGTTGAACCTCGCAGTTTGCGCATTGATCGAAATACTTGGGCGTCACACAAATACACGCACACCGAGAACTACGCAACCGTGGAACTTGCACATGACCGCAGCCTTCCTTGCGCTTCAGCTCGAGGGTCTGTGCACTGGTGGTGGCACCCAAATCACACGGACGGACTGCCCCTGCATCGCATCTCTTTGGAGGTATTGACCGGGCCTCCCAATCCCCATCCCTGACCCCCTCCCTGCAGCACAAACGAGGGGTAGGGAAAGATGGGGGGCCGGCCAAACCAATCGCAGCAGATTTAAGGGCCCGGGCCTCACGACGTCCCCCACCCTCCAAACTGACCCTTCCCTGGCCAGACCGTGGCACGGACTGCGGCGCGCCCGTGTCCGTTCGAAGGCATGGAATTCGGGCATGGGTTGTCCCAAGTTGTGCCCCCCCTTGTACCCCGAGACCACAACAGAGTCGGCTTTGATCTTTGTGCCATGCCGCCCCCTGGCCCTCCTGCTCACGCATTGTTGCGTCGGAGGTGTGGGTACAGCCTCGGGGCTCATCCAAGTGGCACCATCTCATGATGCACTACGGCTCTACCCCACCGTCTGCCCTCTTATGCCCCAACCCACCTCGAAATCCTTCCATCATCAGCTACCTGGTCTTGATTGGGGCAAGGCGCGTGCCAGTGAAATGCACTCTTCTGATGCTCCTGATGTGTGCAACAGTGGGGTCAACAACAACACCAACTTCCACGACAACACCAACTTGCACAACAACACCAACTTGCACAACAACACCAACTTGCACAACAACACCAACTTGCACAACAACACCAATTTGCACAACAACACCAACTTGCACAACAACACCAACTTGCACAACAACACCAACTTGCACAACAACACCAACTTGCACAACAACACCCACTTGCACAACAACACCAGTAATTGCTTCTCTTCAGACTCCAGTCCGTTGTCAACTCTTATGCTCTTTATCTGTTCATCACAGACGGAGTAGTGAACAATGCCTGACATGTTCTCAAAGGTACAGTTCTGCCGGGCTGCCCCAGTGAGGGGGGTTTGGAAACAGGCAAACAGTGCCTGAGTCTTTTCATGTCGTTGTTGTTGTTGTGTTGACGATACGTACGGAGTTACGTGGGATTGGCCTGGGGCGTGCATAGTTCTTGAGCAGGGTTTGTGCAGCATCTGCATTGGTGTTGAACAGCTGTGGACTTCAAGAAGCCAATGAATGTGTGGTTTTGGGGATGGGCCAGAGATTATATGCCCAAATCAAGATGTTAATTGCTGCCCAGACGTGCATCTAGTTTCGTTCAAGCGGGGGGGGGGGGTCTGCAGAAAATGACAGCATGGGGGGTTTTACATAACCGCCCCCTTTTTTCGAAGTTTTATGTAGTGTTTTCATTTCACCACCCCCCCCCTTTTTTTGGGTGAAGGGTTTGCTTAGTCCACTGCATAGTACCCCTCCAGTTGGACAAACATTGCCCCTAGGGTTGAAGATCTGGACTTATACTCCACAAATTCAGGCACCCACGCCTCGGGCTTATGTGGCCGACGCCCAATGGGGGAACGTTAGTGCGCCGGGCGCGCACCGGGCATCTTTTGTGACGTGTGCCCCACCGGTGGACTCTTGCCGTTGATATGTTGGGCAACATTATACGGATTTGCCCCTTGGCCCCCGGGACATCAGCAGATGTTTTGATTTGGGATGGGTATGGACCTTCTCGTACCCGAGGTGATTTCTTTGATTTCGAAGTTGGGGGCCATGATGGTGCTTATAAAGGCCAGATTCATGTCATTGTGCCATTCATTGGAAGAAAGAATGGCACTTTGACAGCCCGCCAACAATGTTATAATGACGTGCACAGGTGGTATAGGGCACACATTGAGCAGCTGTTTGCTCGGTTGTGGCACGCAAGATGAGGCAGAGGATGAGGCAGAAGTGTGTGTGTTGTGTTGCCAGAAGCGCTCCACCGTCGCAGTTTGTGATGAGTGTAAGGAGCACTATTGTACTGAATGTATTGACACCCACACTTGTGGGACCAATGTTGTTTGTTAAGTACAATATAGATAACAGTTGGAGTTGCTGAATTCACAGATATTGCTTTTTTATGCAACGTGCTTTGTAGGGAAGGTGTGCAGTGCAACGTGGTCTACTTGGGGGGCTTCTCCATGAGAGGGTAAATCTGGGGCTGAAGTCGGGATAGTTAATAGAAAGGTAGCGCGCCGGGCGCGTGCCGGGCAAACATTCCCCCAATGTTGTTGCCACTCCCGTTGCCAATGCCGATGTGGCAAAATTTACAAAGCGATGGAATTTGACGTCCCTAAGTTGACACTCCAAATTGAGGTCCCAAATTGAGACCCCAAATTGAGACCCTAAATTCAGATCCCAAATTTGCACTCGAAATGCAGACCCCAAATTGAGACCCAATTGGAGACCCTAAATTGAGACCCTAAATTAAAACCTTAGCATTGTTTTTGCACTGCATGCACAATGCTTGGGCATTGCATGCACAATGCCGTGAAACCCCCCAATAGAGGGTCAGAACTGTGGGTATAGGGCACACCTATGGACACCTGACGTTTAGGGCGTTCACCACACAATCGAGTATGACTCTGGGTGCGTAAATCTTCATCAAGTGCACCTTTTTGGGGTTCGTATGGTTATCCATATGGTTCGAACCATTGTTCGACCAATATCTTGACCGTTTGTTGAGCTATGATTTCTTGCTGCACGATCTAGTCCACAGGCCACCACCTAGCAGCTGTCATAGCTTCCAAAATTTGGGAGGCCATGAATAAAATCAACAATACAAGAGCAAATTAGCACAGTTGGAACAGGATTGGCAACGGGATTGGCAACGGGTTTGGCAACGGGCTTGGCAACAGGATTGGCAATGGGAGTGGCAATGGGATCAGCAACGGGATTGGCAATGGGATTGGCAACTTGAGCGTCAGGAACTCAAAAAAAAAGTTACGGGATTGGCAACCGAATTGGCAACCTCCGCCCCTCCCCGATGCACACCCTATGCACGCACCATGCAACCTCCCCTTGCACCTCCCGTGCAGCCCCCCCCCCCCCCCCTTGTACCCCTTGGTAGCACATTTGTATCATACCAATGATCTCATGGAACTGCCGAACATTGCTGCATATGCATACCAGGACGTGCATGTATAGAGCGCTTTGAGACCTGCTTGCACCCCTTGTAACCCCCCACACACCCATGCATCCCCCAATGCACCCCTCATGCAGCCCGGATGCAAGGGAGCACGCTTGTTTTGCCATTGCACTGCTGTACCCCTTGGGCCCCATCGGTGAGTCTCTCCACATCACAGCAACTGGCATCCATCCTTTTTTGTGACCACAGCATCCCCCTTTTTTCCTTTTTTCACTGCGGAACACATCAGGCAGTCTGCACAGATACCATGACTGAGATGCAGCAGCTTGACCTTCTGCAGAAGTACATCCACGGCTATTTCGACCGCAACAGCCCCAACAAGCGCAGCCATGAGCTGAAGAATGCGCTACTTAAGGCTGAGGTAGTGGTCCGTAACCTGGGGGCCGCGGACACGGCCCTGCCCTCCCCCACCGAAGAGCAGGACCTGTTGCTGGATTTCGACCAAGAAATGGCCCCGTCCAGCAAGTTTGAAAAGGAGGAGGTACATGCCCTTTACCTCTTGTCTTGAAGAGGCATTGAGGAACCAGAGTTTCCTGTTGTTCGTACCGCGCAGCCGGTATGAGGCGGTGGGTTTACGTCGCCGACCCCCCCCCCCCCAATTCTACCCCCCCCCCCTTGTATAAGCGCCCTTGTCCAAGCTACAGTAGGCGTAGGGACCGTAATAATTGTGTACATAATTTTAATTGCGTACGAAATGTAGTGCGGCCACATGAGACATGGGTTTGTCGTCACATTTACCAATTACATGGAGCCATGGACACATGCAACATGCCACATGCAAGGCAAGTTGATTTACAAGTGGAGCTCAGCCCGCGTGATTGACTGTCGCTCACCCACAGGCACCGGTGAGCATTCATTTGTATCATCATGTTCACCAAACCATACCCCATACCTTGCAAAATCTACTCCCTGCTGACAGTCCTTCGACCCATCAAACAAAGGCCACGTCCCACCCTAATGACTGCTTTTCAGCCATCACATCCCACATCCCTTGCAACACGTGGACCCCCCCCCCCTCTCCCCTGCCCCCGACGTTGCACAGCTTTGCAGTCACCATTTTGGGGCCATTTTGGGGGTGCCTGGGGACTTCCTGCCTGCAACGCCACACAGCCGACGCTTTGACCACCGGTCGGTAGGATCTGGAACCCGGCACCTTCTCTGCAACAGCGACCGCAGCTGTCCCCGGTCTTTGTGTCTCCGCAGGGCCACTCCTGGGAATTGGGCGGCCAGGCCCCTCAGGACTGGCGAATGACAACCCCTTTTGCAGCCACCAGAGGAGGGGGGGGGGGGGGGGCATTTGTGATCCTTGCCGCCAAGACGGCCCCAAACATTCACTTAAGTGCTTCACCTCCTGCCTGTAAAAAGAAGTCCGCGGCGCCGAAGCCCAGCATTCCACTATTGTGCGCCAGGTAACAACAAAATCCTCTACGGACGGGCTGTGGGCCCTGAAACACGCAGCACAACGTAACACCCGCGACGCACGCCCCGCCCCCCACATGGGCAGCCCTTGGGTGGTGGTCAGCAACAAAAGAGGCCCCCGTACTATGAGGGTCTGCAAATCACACATGACCCCTTTGTGATTCTATACAGGCCCAAATGCCTGGTTCACAGTGCGGAAGCCACTACCCCCCCCCCTCCCCACCCCCTTTGTCCAGCAGCCCCCCCCCCCCCCCCCCAAGGGGGACTGTCACTTGGCCCATGACCAACAAGAAATCAACAGGAAATCACAGGCGCCAAAGAAAAATTTTAGTTGGGTATACTGGAATTCATGTTGCCGTTGTGTGGTGTCCACCCCCCCCCTGGGGGTGGGGGAACAGTCATTTGGAGACAGTCCCCCCTGGGGGTGGGGGGGAACTGTCGTCCCTGGGGGGGCGGGATGGACCTGGGGGGGTACAAAGAAGCGGCACTCAGACAGCGCGTGGGTGACTGTTTCCAACACCCCACACAAAACACACCAGGGAGGATGATACACATGTCTAGGCCGAGCTCCCGCAGCCCATCACTGCCGCAACGCCGTTCACATGAAATCCTGTTGCGGCCCTGGCATGTACAATTTTGCAAACTGACCCCACACCTCCGGTGCCTGCCTACAGGGGGATTGCTTCAAAGGCTGAAGATGTTCCACCATTTTGAATGCCGCCGGCTCACGCCAAACAAGCAGCAGGTTTTGCAGCGGCAGCTGCACCACAATAGGAAAATCTCTGTCATAGATCACCCGCCATGTCGGCGGCAGGACCAACGCGCTCTTCCACCCCCCATCTGCCCAGAGACACATTAAGCAGCCCTTTGCGCACCAGGAGCTCTTGGGGCGCTGCAGAAAAAGCGCCCGGGTGTGTCGTTGCATATTGTTCATAACTCTGAACTGGTGTGTAGAGGACTGAAAGGAAAATGCGAGAAATGAAAGAGACATGAGTGGGGTGGGCTCCAGAGGGCCCCAGTCACACATGGATCTGCGGAGTGAGCTGTGGGATCGGTGATTGCTGTTAGGGGATAGTGGGAGTATTCGCTGGGTGCCATCACATGTTGCGGTGGTGGGCAATGAGCGGGCGGGCCAATGTGCAGCGAAAGGGGCAAAGTTTGCGCTGTAACAAGTGACTATACACAAGACGGTCACGGACATTTGGACAGGATTGGGGCTAGAGGAGATGCCCGATGAATACTCGGACTCAGATCTGTCGGGGCGGTCTAGGATTTCTGATGATGAGATGACTGAAGACGATGAGTGTCAGTGTGAAGGTTCATCAAAACGCCCAAGGTTGAGGTTTTGAGTTGCCAACCGGCGCCCTGGGAGGGATGAGCTGACTAGACAGCCCAAGAAACATTCGATGACTGCAGTGGCAGTGAACTCAAGGCAACATTCAGTACTTTTCTGAAGAGCAATGATCGTATACCCTGTGTCCTGGGGGTATACGGAAGCTAAGTATCCGGCGCTTCATCCCCCAAACTAAAAGCCAAAGCCTCCCCTTTAGAGGGGGTGGCAGGGCGGGGGTGAAGGGGGGAGGGGGCGGGGGGGGGGGGGGCAAATAAACTCAAAATAATTTTCCCATTGTGATTGTTTTTGTGTGCAACTGGCCACAATGGCACAGTGGCCATGATGGCCAAAATGGCCAAAGTGGAAAGAAAAACGGGCAAAATGGCCACAACGGTCCAAGTGGTCAAAATGGTCAAAAATGGCCTAAACGCCCAAATGGCCCAAATGACATTTTGAATATTTGGGCCATTTTGGCCATTTTGACCATTCTCAGCATTGTGTCCATGTTTTTACCATTTTTGCAAATTCGCCCATTCTTGACCGTTTTGCCCGTGTTCGTTCATTTTGCCCATTTGGGGCCATTTTTGGTATTGTGGGGGCATTTCTGGTACTTTGGGGGCATTTCTGGTCGTTTGGGGCAATTTTGGGTCATCTGTGGCTGTTTGGGGCCATTTTGGCCCCAGTTGACGTGCTCAGGGCCATTTAGGGCCGTTTGGAGCCGTTTGGGGCCATGCCTTCTTCTGAAGAAATCGCAGAGTGCCGCTGTGTGGGAGAGACACATCATCAGCGACGACAAACTTCAGAGGGGAGTCTGTGAACTGTTAAAACTGAATGCAGCTCCATGTGGGGGACAGCGAACCCGGCATGGGGGCTTTGACCCCCTTGGACCTTATGACTCAAATGGCTGAAATGGCCGGAACGCAGTGCCTCTCTGGGCCGATGTCTGCCTGCATCGGGCGATACGGCATGATCTTGGGGGTGATCCCAGCGTGTGACTTGTGCCTTGTCCATACGGTCCAGCACATAAAACTGGGTCTAATATGACCACGTCCTGGAAAGCAAGCAGCGCTTGCGATGAGGTGCAGCCTGATTTGAGGGATTTGCTCCATGGCCTCGACCACAACCACGGGGGGGGGGGGGCGTCTCCTCAGTTCTGGTACGCGACCCACCCCCCCCTTAGCAACCAGCCAGTCCCCTAGAGAAGCCCTCCTCGGCGGCTAGCCTCCCCCCCCCCCCTGGGGGCCTTTGGCCCACTTCTACCGGGGGGGGGGGGTCGCGTACAAAAGCGAGGAGACGCCCCCCCCCCCCCCCGTGACCACCACACTTTCAGCGGTGCTGCAAGGACCTCATGGGAGCACCACCATCGGGCCACCCGTTGTTCGAGGACCGCACTTTCCCATGGAGGCATCCGGTGGGGGAAAGGCACAACAAGTACACCACCCTCCCATCCGAGGGTTGGCGGCCGGTGCATCCTCCAGGCAGGGCCCCTCGTGGGACACGAGCTGCGCATCGCCGCCGCAGCGGTGACCCTACGGATGTAGTGGACTGCTGATGTTCGCAAGGGTTCACCCAACATATAACACAACACATCACACATCACATGAAGATGAAAGAAAGGGTTCCTGAGAAACTGGATATCATGGGGGGAGGGGTTTGGAAGCCCCCCTGCCCCCCTATCGAAAGTGTGGTCTGGTGGGGGCTTTTCAGCATGTTATCCAACTTCCTGAGAAACCCCCCTGAGAAGGCCTGCAAAGCGCGTTACAGATCATGTTGAAGCACGTTTCCTCTTGTCAATCTCAATCACGTTCCAGTGAAACCCACTGACAACGCAGCGCGAAGACGTGCCCTGACCGGTCCCGCCGGGGTTTGCCGGCGGCCGTGATGCCAGTGCCCAAGGAAGCCCCCCCGCGCGCTGTGCGGACCCCCTGTGTGGGTCACAGGCAAATGGGGTTTCGCGAATCACTACCTCGGGGGGCGAACTTCCAGGAGGCCCCGCCACCACCCTCCCCGGACCCTGCCCCTGCGCCCTGGCCCTGCCGCTTACTGTCGGTATGCAAAGCCGCTTTGCGGGGAGGCCCGCTTGAAAACCCATCAGGATGCCGTCGCTTGCCCCCTTCTGGCAGGCCAACGAGATCGACATCCTGGTGTCCCGGATCAAGACGCTGGCGCAGAAGAAGGACACCACGTTCTCGCTGACCTTCAACTCGTACATGCGCCACACCGAGAAGCACCTCGAACACGCGCTGGACTGCGCGTCGCGGGCGGGCATGGAGCTCTCCGAGCTGATCGCGCCCATGACCGCGCAGGTGGACCTGGCCTCCAACAACCTCTTCCGCGTGCACTTGGCCGAGCTGCTGCGCACGCTGGACGAGCACTACGAGGCGCTGGCCGACCGCGCGAACGAGGAGCGCCGCAAGGGCGCGGAGGCCACGGAGGACGGGGAGGTCGCGTGCACCAAAGCGCACTCCTACGCGCAGGCGGAGCTGTTGGAGCAGATGACGGACCTGTTGGACCGACAGTTCGAGGTGCGGGAGGGGTCGCCGGCGGATGGGCAGGCGCGGTTGAGGGGCAGGGGACCCCCGGCCCCGCAGCCGTCGCCTGGAACGTCATGCCCGAATGGCAAAATGGGGACCTCGGGCAAGCGGGACCAAGCGGGCGCACCATGCGCCGTGCGCGCGCTGTGCGAAAAGTAGGCTATGGACCCATTTCCCCCGATGACCAAGGTGACCACATATGACAAGGTGACTGCTGAGGTTCTTACTCAGTCCCAAACCGTCGGTTGCCCCGCTCATAACCGCAAGCCGCTGTCGGTTAGTCACCGGCCGCCGTCGATCGGCAGCTCGCCTCGAGACCAAGAGAACCGGAGGCAGCGGGGCATCTGTTCCTTTCGTTTGCTCTTGAGGACCCCCCCTGGCTCCGCGTGCGCTTGCCTTCAGCCCTCCCTCGGGCCCAGGGCTTTGCTTGAAGGGGAGGGGGGGCGTCGGGGCAGTTCCAGAGCGGTTGCAGCGCGGTCACGGGGGATGTGAAACGGTTTTGGGGGGGGGAGGGGGAGGCGGTTACTGGCGGTTGGAGGGGGGGGGCGGTTACTGGCGGTTGGAAATACGGTTGGGGCTGGCGTTGGGGTATGGGAATGCCTTTGGGGTATAGTCAGTGCCGGAATGTTGGGGGAGAGGAGTCCCTCCCCCCAATCCGTCTCCAAGCGATGCCCCGCCCCCCCCCCCCCCCCCTCCCCCGTGCCCTTGCCCTCAGGTGCTGGACGAGGAGAGCTCGTTCCAAGACAAGCAGACCGCCGCCGCCGAGTACAATCTCGCGGCCCTCGACCGCAGCCTCACCGTCTTCTTCGACCGCATGAAGGCGCGCGAGTCGGCGCTGCAGGCGGAGCTGGCGCGGCTGGACGCCGCCATGGCGCGCAAGAACGAGGCCGAGTCGCGGTGCCTCGCGGCCGAGGACGTGGAGGAGAAGTGGCGCGCGCGCTTCCTGCAGGAGAGCACGGACCGCGCGGCGACCATCTGGGCCGAGATCGCGCGCCTCGAGGCCGAGCTCCGCGCCCTCAGCGACCAGCAGGTCGAGCAGCTGCGCGCGCGCGCGCGCGCGTCGGCGCAGCTGCAGGAGCGGCAGGCGGTGGTGCGGGAGTACACGGACTTCTACACGAGCCGTCGGCAGGCGCTGCAGGACCAACTGGCGGCGGTGGACAACGGCCGTGCGGCGGCGCATCAGGTCTGCAGCGCTCCGCAGCCGGTGGGCGTTGGGTTTGAGGCCAGAACCCAGCGATAGCCCCCCGGGGGGGTATCTGTCATCAAAAGGGGGGGGGGGGGAGGCTTTGGATATTTGAGACAAGTGTGATCCCCCCGCCCCCGCACATCAGGCGCGGGAGGTACAGCAGTTCAACGGCAGGGCCGGCGGGAGGGGGTTCGGTGCTGAAGGCAACAGGTCATTCAGCCCCGACCGCGTGGGCCGGCAACCGTTTTGCAACCGCCGGGGGTTGCGCCTCGAACCGCTTTACCAACCGCGAGTAACCGCTTGGGCCGCCACCTTTGCAACCGCCGTCCAGCCCCACGCCCGTTCCAGCGCATCCCATGGCACGGGGTGACGTCTTCAGCCAATCCCGCACCAGTGAGTCCAGCGCCAAGTGTCCTTGCCTATCGCTGTGGTGCCGTGGGGGGGGGGGGGGAGTCCTCTGTGGGTGGGGGTTCGGTCTGAGCCCGACCCACAACCCCAACACAAGGGGACGTCCCTTTACACACCCCCATCCACTGCACCACCGCCAACGAGTGTTGAGCCCTGTTCCAGCCCCCGGCCCGACACGAGCGACTGACCGGGACTGAGCGTCTCGATTCACATCGATCGCCGGACCCTGTTCCTGCCCCGGCCGCGGCTGAGTGAACCCGCAAACTACCCCCACCCCACCCAAGGGGGCGTACCCCCCCTGCGACGGAGGGGGGGGGGGGAGTTCGTCGCTGCGGAGCCGAAAGGCGCCGATGGTACCACTGACGAGGCCTTTCTTGTGCTGACGTGTGCCTGCCCCCTTTGACCAGCTCGCGACACGTCTCCGTAAAGGGGGTGAGGGTTTGGTCCGAGCCCCATCCACAACGGCAACAAAAAGGAACGTGCCACGGCACACCCCCCCATCCACGGCACCACCGCCAGAGGGATCACGGACGTGAACCTGTGCTACAGGCTGATCTAGGTCTGTCATGCCTGCATTCCTCGTTTGGTTGGTCCGTCATCGATGTCTTGGTGGTTACGCTGTGGCATTCCGCACGCCCGCGCTGTCTGGTACCGCACCACTCCCCCATCCCCCGCACACGCCACTTGCGTTCAACAACGTCCCAACCCTCAGCCACCAAACCCCCCCCCCCAAAACAAAACGGCCCCCCTTACCCCCTTCCCCCACGCTTTCTCAGCCTTTATGGCAACCCCCCCCCCGCCCCCACCCCCCCCGGGAAGTATTGGAATGGCCGTACACCACAGGAAGGGGGGCCACAGCACAGCCCCGGCACACCAACTACTGGGCTCCGCGAACGCGGAAACGACACCAGCAGGAGCACCGGCCGCAGCGGCCGACAGAACGCAGCGACCCGACGCAACATGCGAAGGGAAGAACGGGTGACCGTCCAGGGCCCTGTAAAGGAGCAACAACCCGACGGAATGTCACACAGGGGGGGGGGGGGGTTTGGCACAAGGCCTTGGTGGTTGGCTCTGTTAGCCTGTGGCGGCGCCTATTGGCCTCTCGCCTTTGAACCTTCTGCTATGACAAGCAGGCCTCCGCACTACTGCGGGCATCCGCACTGCCGCGGGCATCCCCCTGCCCCTGGGGGGGAATCCAGAATGCAACTTCAGCCCATGGCGTCCTCCCCTGACGGCCTGATCAGTGCCCGGGATGCGGTCATCACGAAGACCCCAGGCCGGGAGGTGCTCACCACAACCTGAGGGGGCGGGGGGAGGGTAACCCCTTGGACCCCCTTCCTGCCTCCAGACCACAGTGACCATCATGGGAAAAACTAGAATTTACAACCGGGAAAATGTTGTCGCCCCCCCTCCTGGACCCCCCCCCCCCTCCAGACCAAAGGGACCATCGCGGGAAACAACGACATTTACAATCGGGAAAATCTGGTCTCGCCATTTTTTGTACACAAACTTTTGGATCCCCTCCCCCCCTCCCCCCCCCCCCTCCCCCCTCTTCTAATCCCTCCCCGGGGCCGGGTGGCTGCCAGGGGTGTGTGCCGCAGGGGGGCTGGTCGGGCAACGGGCGGTGTTGTGGCCGCCGCGGCGCGCCCCCCTCCCCCTCGGCGCAGATGCGTGAGGCGGCGCACACCATCATGAAGGGCTTCACGAACGCCTATCGGCAGAAGGGCAAGCTCGAGATGGAGGAGGGCTACAAGCGCGTCAGCCAGCAGCAGTTTGCGGAGTTCCGGCGCCTGCACCTGCTGCTGGGGGAGCTGCAGTTCCGCAACGAGAAGCAGGCGGACATCCTCCGCCGCGGCACCGAGGTACGCCACGCCGCCTTGTTTTGGAAGGAATGCATGCGTGAGCGAGGGGGGGGGGGTCTGGGGGGGGGTATTAGACCGGCCGTACACCGCAAGGGGGAGAGGGGGGTACCCCCCCCCCATGGAACCCCCTCCCCCCCTCCTCCCCTTCCAATCTTTGAGGCTGACAGCCAAAAATTTTGCCTCGACGCCTTCGGCGCCCAGCGGATTGAAGCTTTTCGGCCTGCCTTCGGTGGGGACCATCGAGGGATCCAAGGAGGAGGGGGGTCCCAGCCACCCCCCCTCCCCTTCAGACCCCCTCCTCCCCCCATCCTTCTAATACATCCGTTTTGGAAGGGGGGGGGGCTGACAAAGGGGCCGCTTCTTTCAATTTGCTTTTCCCTCCGCCAAATTTTGGGTCAGGGTTTTCTTTGGCGGGTGGGTCTCAGAGGCAAAAGACCCCCCTCCCTCCGATAAACAAAGCCACCGCGCGGTGCTGCCGGGCGGAGCGGGAGGCCCGGGACGACGTTGCGGATCTCCGTCCTCGGTTTGCATCTCAGGCCTGCGGCGAGGCGGGGTGCTCGTTCAAGGCGGAGGCAGTCGCGGTGCACATCCGGTTGCGGCACGAAGCATTGCGCGGAAGCCTCCCTTGCGCTGTGCGGATGGGGGTGGCGCCCGTGGGGGGGCCTCAATACGCCAACTGGGCGCCGCTGACGCACAAACGGCACATCCCGCCACGTCCAGCACAGCCCCGGCACACCAACGATGGGGCTCCGCGAACGCGGGAACGACACCAGCAAGAGCACCGGCCGCAGCGGCCGACAGAACGCAGCGACCCAACGCAACATGCGAAGGGAAGAACGTGTGAGTGTCCAGGGCCCCGTAAAGGAGCAACAACCGGACGGAATGTCACACGGGGGGGGGGGACTGTCTTGAGTGCGCGGGGGTTGTTCGCCGATGTTTTTTGGCGTTCGGGGAGCGGTGTTCGTCCAGCCCACGGGGGGTGTCTGCTCTGGATTGGGGTCGGTGCTCCGTCTGCGCGCCACCCCCCGGCCGTCCTGTGCGCCGTCGCGTTGGCCGTTTGAGGCCCGTGGCCCCGAAGAGGAGTTCCTTCTGCGGTCTTGCGGTGCTCGTCGCGTGTGCACGCGCGCGCGTTCACTGCGATCCTGACCTGACATGCGGAGGTCTGTGTGTGCGTAGGCGGGGGCACTCAACAACGCTCTTCAATGTGCAGCTTCGGCGGGCGAGTCAGGCACGGGCGCCTCCGAGGGTTCTCCGGGTCTGAGGCGGGAGGGATCGGACTGCAGCACGCCTCTGCATGCCGGCCATTTGTCGCACTCGATCCCCCTTCACCGGACCGAAAGACGTCTCGGGCTGCCCTGCAGCTCCCGAGGAGCTCTCTCCAACCGCTTTTCTTGTGCTGTTGCTCTTGGTTTTGCGGTCCGCAGTGCGTGCGCGCGCGCGCGCGCGTCACACGTACCGATCGCCGTGCTCTGCGCAGACCGCCGCCATCCATCTGGAAATCGCCACCGACACTCTGGACCCGCTCGGCAAGAAGCACGCGGACGACGCCAAGGCCATGCAGCCGCTGCTCGTCACGCTGGAGAGCGAGCGGCAGGTGCTGCGGCAGCAGCAGATGAAGGCGGTGCAGCGCATCGCCCGGTCGGAGAAGCTCCTGATGCACTACGGGCTGCTGCCGACCATCCGGCCGCAGCAGGAGCTGGCGGACCTCATGATCACCAAGGTCCATCCCCCCCCCCCCCCAGGGGGTGCCATAAGGACGCTCACCCTTTTTTTTTTCCTACTATGGCATCCACTCTCTGATGTTTGGTGGCGACCCACCAACCGCCATCGGTTACCCACCAACCGCCATCGGTTGCCCACCAACCGCCATCGGTTACACACCAACCGCCATCGGTTACCCACCGGCCGCCATCGGTTACACACCAACCGCCATCGGTTACACACCAACCGCCATCGGTTACCCACCAACCGCCATCGGTTACCCACCGGCCCCCATCGGTTACACACCAACCGCCATCGGTTACCCACCAACCGCCATCGGTTACCCACCGGCCGCCATCGGTTACACACCAACCGCCATCGGTTACACACCAACCGCCATCGGTTACCCACCAACCGCCATCGTAGGGCGTATTGGACACTCCCAGTTTTGTTTTATTATTACGGCACCCCTTGCCCCCCCCTCCCCTCCCCACGCCGCCCCTCGTGAGAGGCCGTGTTTCACCGCGACGGACCGATCCCGTTGCGCACGGAAACGCAGAGGGAACGGGAGCGCGCCCGGGCAGAGTTTGAACGGTCGCCGTCCCGCCTCCAAACCGTTCGGGGGCATGCGTCTGCGTGGGATTTTCTGACCGGGCACAACGGGATATTCGGGCGCTTATTGTAGGGCCCAAGAGAGCAAGAGCCTACCGTTGTCGTTAGTCTCCCTCGCCACCCCCTCTTCCAATGGTTCATGACTGAGTTGTGCTTCTGCGGTCGTGAAGAGAGCACCCCCACGCCCGGTGGGACGGGGGTAAGGCTTTGGGGTCGAGGGCCGGAAGATCAAATTTGGATGCCGCGCGCGCGCCGGGCAACCGTTCCCTCTCGGAGGCAGCGGGAAGGTCTGGCGTGGGGGGCGTTCCGTGCCGCGCCCGAGCGAGCCCCCCTCCCCCTCCCCAACCCGCCTCCAGACCCCCAACTTCTGCCAAAGGGGCGTGGCAGTTTTTTTTCAGTGGGACGAGGTCTTCTTCCACCGCCCGTCGGGTGCCTTCGCGGGTTCATTTGTGCGTCTGCCGGAATGGGTCGTTACCGACGCACTTGTGTGTGCGACATGCCCAGCGGGTGTCCACCGGGACTTCACAACCGCCTAACCCCCCCTCCCCCCCAATCCCCCCTTCCAGACTACCCCCTCACGGCGTGAGCATTGGGCTCCAGACCCAGACTGAAGCACCTCCTGCGAGGTTTGGGGGGCGCCACATCCAGCACAGCCCCGGCACACCAACCACTGGGCTCCGCTGACGCGCAAACGGCACATCCCGCCACATCCAGCACAGCCCCAACACACCAACCACTGGGCTCCGCTAACACGCAAACGGCACATCCCGCCGCATCCCGCACAGCCCGGGCACACCAACCACTGGGCTCCGCGAACGCGGAAACGACACCAGCAAGAGCACCGGCCGCAGCGGCCGACAGAACGCAGCGACCCAACGCAACATGCGAAGGGAAGAACGGGGGACTGTCCAGGGCCCCGTAAAGGAGCAACAACCAGACGGAATGTCGCACGGGGGGGGGGGGGGGGGGGCAACGAGGAGAGGGGTGGTCGGTGACCGGCATGTGGCTGTTTCACTCGATTGAGAGCGGGCCATGTGCCGGTCCCTCGAAAGCGGGGGTCCACCCGCGCGCTGTGTTCGGATTTGCCCCGCTCGAGAACGCGCTCATGTCACCTCCGGGACGGGGGATGAAGAGGCGCTTTCTTGGCTCCAAATCGGAAAACCGAAAGATTCGCGATTTTCGACCCAAGAAAAGGGAGGTTGTTTTTTTTTACTCCCCCCGTCCCTCACCTACGCCCCGAAAAACGTGGGTTTCGGATGAGGCGGGGGGTCTGGGGATGGGTCCCGACCAAAATATCATTGGGGGATACGTTTATCGGACAAAATAAGGATTTGACAAGGGGTTGAGCCACCCAATGTACCCCCTTGGGGCATTGCACGCGAATGGGCCCAAAGAGGGGGATGTGTGGTGGTGGTTCCATATACACGGGCCCGCAGGGTTTCTGATCTAACAGCCGCTGCGAGGTGATTGCCATCCAGGCCATTTTATGGCCCCGTGGCTACATAATCCCTGGCCGTCTGGGGGGTCCCCAACGCTTCAGAGCGGGGGACAAAATCAGAGGTGGCTGATTCCACGCCACTGTTCTGAGTTGTCACATGTCTTCAGTGACGGGAGCCCGTTTACCCCCCCCCCCCCCATTTGCTCTCTTGCTCGGCCTCAACCTCAGGAACCACCAACCACCCGCAGTGTGGAGTGTTGAGGGGTCCAAAACGGGTGAGTGCGCGCACAGCGCCCGCGACGCCCGCTGTGCAGAGGCACCGGACCAAAGCGCACGGTGCCGTGGTCAAACCCGCACGTTATCGCAGCTCTGCTCCAAACGCCGCCCCAAAGAGTGTTCCCGGAGACGTGTCTGGAGACGTGGGGGGGGGGGGGTGCCGGCACTGTGTGCCCAGCGGTCAGTGGGCGGGTGCCTCCTCAGCAGAGGGCCCCTCTCCAATCACCCCCCAAACACTTGCACTGCGCACGCGCTCTGCGCAGCCCCCCCCCCCCTGTGGCCCAGTGTCTGGACCCGGGCTACAGTAGAGTGCGAGTTGGGCATAGACAGGGCGGCGGTCTGCTGATGCTCAAAGGCAGCGGGAAGTTCTGGTGTGGGGGGCGTTCCGTGCCGCGCCCGAGCGAGCCCCCCTCCCCCTCCCCAACCCGCCTCCAGACCCCCAACTTCTGCCAAAGGGGCGTGGCAGTTTTTTTTTTCAGTGGGACGAGGTCTTCCACCGCCCGTCGGGTGCCTTCGCGGGTTCAGTTATGCGTCTGCCGGAACGGGGGACGGGTCGTTACCGACGCACTTGTGTGTGTGTGCGAGTGTCTATCTTTCTGAGTGTCTATTTTTTTTCGAAAGGCGCCTAGCCTCCATGGCTTTCTTTTGATATTGGCCTGACGAGCTGTTTTGACGATCAGTGCTCTGCCCTCGTTGTGCGCTTGATCTCCTCACGCCGTGTGTGCGTGCGACATCCCCAGTGCTCTCTCCCGCACCGGCACGCGTTCCTCTCAGGGGGAGAAGCTGCTGCTCTACCACGAGCTCAAGGCCACCCACAGCGTCCCGTCGCCCATCCGGTGCCAGACCCCCGATACCCCCAAGGCCCGGCGGCGCCTGACGCAGCTCGCGAACTCCTACCCGTCGCCCTTCAGCTCCACGTCCTGCGGGCTGACCATGTCCCCCTCGTCGGCCCCGTCCACGCCGTCCCCGATGAAGCTCGACCCGCTGCCGCTGGACGCCAGTTACGTGCGGCGCGGCAGCAGCGGGAGCGTCAGCCCCGGCTCCTTCCTCCACCCGATGCCGCAGCCACTCCCCTCCGTTTAGGCCCTCGGGTCTGTCACGAGGGGCCCTGTCGGGCCGGGGCATTGTGTACGGCCGCCGCGAGCCGCTGCGGGACGTTGTTCTCGAAATGCATGGCGCACTTCGCCCTTCCGCCGCCCAAAATTCGTCCGTCGAGCGGCAACGCCAGCCACTGCCCCCCTGACGCCAAGTGCCAGCCTCAACGGCATTCGTAACCGACAGTAACCGCCCCCAACCGCTCTAGCAACCTCCTCCAACCGCAGCAGTCGGGTCGCGGGCGCCGCCGGCGACCCCGGCCGCGCGACCAACCCCACGGTGCCTGCCCGGCCCGCCCCCCCGGACCCTGGCGCGCCGCCGGCGGTGTGGGGCCCCCCTGTCCCCTTGTCGGCCGACCCCGGCTTCAGCGTCATGCAAGGGCCTCTCGCCCCCCGTACCAGCCTCCGCCTGGACCCGTTGTGTGCCCACCCGCTGTGCTCGGGTGGCCGATGACAGAGAGGTCACAGAGTGGACGGCAGGGCCCTTCGTCTGTCAAGTCACACGGAGCCGCTTCCTGCCACCCCCCAGTGCTCAGTTGCCTTCTCTGCACCTCGGCATCTCTGGTCTTGGTGGTTCGTGCCGCGGTGTACAGGCGACGCTTTTTGGTGCCCCTGTTGCCCTGGAGCGTGGCACGGGCATACACAGCCGTCGCTGCGGCCCGTTAAGAATGAGCCCCATGAGGGAACCGCACCACCGCCAAAACCCCACCACCACCGCCAACAGCAAGTTTGGCAATGACATTTAGAACAATGGCAACGATGGCGGACCCGGCCCGGCGTTGGGACCCACCACCACTTCCCATGCAGCCGGTCCTCAACACAGGCCCGGCGTTGGGACCCACCCCCACTTCCCATGCAGCCGGTCCACAACACAGACCCCGCACGGTGTGGCAGCGCACGCGACCTGCAGCCGTCCCGGATCCTGTTGTACTGTGACTGCCACCCCCTTCCGCGCAGATAAACCTCATCACTTCACAGCCCGGCAGCAATGCCCGGCGGCTCAGCCCTCCTGGAGCCTCTTCTACCGCGACCCGCGCCCACACAACTGTGGGATGGGCCGTGGTGCCGGCAGCGAGTATTTCTTGGGCCAATGGTGTACGCGCCTCAGGTGGCACGGGATGCTAAGGCGGGGATCCACGGCTTGGGCACTTGCGACCGGGGCGGCGCGGGGGTGGGGCAATTGCATGCGAGGCACGACATGAAATAAGGCACACAGCGTGACCCCACCCCCGTTCCCATCTACGCAACATTCATTACTTTACAGGGCGGCCTGGCTATACATTGGCTCCATGGCCGGCCACCCCCCCCCCCCCCCGAACCGCACAGTCTTGCATAAGATGGCGATTTTGCTGCCGACTTTATTCACTAAAGTATCATTTTTCATGGAAGTAAAGCGGTGGTTCTGTTGCGAACAAGGCGAGTTGTGAAGGTCATCCATTTGATGATGTGGTCAGGGCCCTGGAAGGCCTGGAAATGGCTGCTGCCCGGTGGCTGCAATCCGCTTGGCTCTCTCGGCAGTGGCCCCAGGATTGGCTGCCACGCGCACCCCGTTCCATTTGTTTGGCCTCCCCTGTTTATCGTGCCATATCAGGTCCTTGAGGGTGTCGGTTGGGAATTGCTGAACAACAGGTAGCTGAGGCATCCCCCCTCCCACAAGCCTGTGAGTGTCCAGGGAATGGTGGTGATGGTGGCAGCGGTGACGCCGACGGTGATGATGATGCTCCTCCTGATGCTGATGGGGGCGAGACACGATTTTATCAGGCTGGCACAGCGGCACGGCCATCCTCACTCACTTTCATGAAAGCCGTGTGGAGCATTGTCCGGTCATTTCAGTGCCTGAGCACTCTTGTAGTTGCAGTCTTGGTCGGCATGCGATGGCAATCGTTGTCATGTTCACAGGCTGCCGTCAAGCCTCGTTGTTGACACCCCGTCCATTGTGGTCAGGATTGTGTGGAAAACCGCCTCGTCTAGTAGTCTGTCCCATCAAAAAAAAAGGAAGAATTTTGTTGTGGGGGTACAATGACCAAATGGTGATATTTGTACCGAGACCCAAAAACCGTACCAAATGGCCGTCTCACCACCAAAAACCCCATCAATACGGTCTTTTTGGGGCGCGAGACCATGACAACCGCGACGATTAGTATGATGATTAGGGTTGTTGCCGTTATGTGGGTCACAGGGGAGGAGGTGCTCGCATGTTTATGAGTATTATTACGGCATCCCTACGGAAGCCGAATACGTTAGTGTGCCCTTGTTGGACACAAGATCATGGTGCAGCCCATAGACATCCGATGGTTTTCAACAAATCAGGTCCCACACCCATCGACGTGGTCCTCTTCCATCAATGTTCCCACGGTATCTCTTGTGTTCCATGTGCCTCAATGTTTTGTGGTCATTTATTGGCTGTTTTGCGCCAAATACATTATGTGATGCTCAAGCTGTGCTCCGACACGATGCCAAGTACTGGTATCACAGGACAGCAACATTGCTTAATATCTCAGTCTGGAAATACCACTCGTCACACGGGGGGACTTTTCAGATTGTTTCCATTTCCAGAGTAAATATTTCTCGAAGCATTCAGATATCTTCAGGGTCACTCGAGACACTGGCACAGTTGAGCGAACAACTTGGGGCATGAACATCAGATACTGAGTCCAGGATCCGAAATCAGTCAGTACAGCTGCCCCAATGACGCTGGAGGGGGTGTCGGTACGTGAGGTTCAGGATGTCGCCCCGAATGACTGACTGGTCCCGGGTGCCTCTTGGATGTGGTCCCGGGCTCGCCGGCCTTGCGGCACCGCCGAGTGCCGCAGTCGTTGGGCTGCCTCCGTGCGTCCTCCCCAAGCCCCATCCCCTTCGAGGAAGATTACGATGCCCACCGCCCCTCAGCCCCGTGTTGATGCCGCGGGGCATGAAGGTGAGGTGCGGCTCAGCGCCCCCATCCCCCCCCCCCCCCTCCTCCCGTGAGTCCAGTCTTTGGAGCAGCGGCACGCCCATTGCGCTTCGGTTTGGGTGGTCGAACCGCTGGTGGTTACAGAAAAGGAGGCCGGGGGGTCATGCACCGCCCCAAACGCAATGCATGCCTCATCTCCCCTGCCCCACTGCGCCCCCCCGAGAAGCGGCACGATGGATCCTTTATTGCTTTTGTTTGGTATTGTATTCCCCAGACGCGGTCGGTCCTGCCGCGGTAACCGGCCAAGTCAACCGCTGCCAACTGGGCGACGGTTGATCGGTTGGTGACCCGACGCCGCTGGTCACGCGTGACCGATGTCTCATTGACAACGGGTCCTTGCAAAGGCCGACTGCGCGCCCCCGATGCCGTCGCCGGCCTGCCAACGGCCGTCGGCCAACCACTGCCCACCGTCAGTTCCAATTGGTTGCCTTGCGGTGACGCTTCGGGGCCCTCTGCCCCCCTCTCCATGAACACGCCCCCCTGCCCGCCCTCCAGAGAGAGGGAGGGAAGGCACAGATGGACGACCGCCAGTGCAGAGGTCCACGGGGGCCTCCCTGCCGCTGCCTCGGCCTGGCCCCGACGCCTGCCCTGCGACCAGGGGGTGCCATAAGGACACTCACCCCCTTTTTTTTTCTACTATGGCATCCACTCTCTGATGTTTGGTGGCTACCCACCAACCGCCATCGGTTACCCACCAACCGCCATCGGTTACACACCAACCGCCATCGGTTACCCACCAACCACCATCGGTTACACACCTACCGCCATCGGTTGCGTATTGGACACTCCGAGTTTTTTTTTTTCTCATTACGGCACCCCCTGCCTGCGACGTGCCGCGCGACCTCCGTCAGGTCATCGATTCGGTGCCATGGCCCCTCAGCGGGGGCCTTGAGGGGCCCCTTCCTTTCTTGGTCTGTTTTGTCCTTGAGCAGCCTGGCGGTCTTGAGCTGCCAGGTGGCCCTTTCACGTCTCTGCTCTGACCCACCCCCTTTTCCGCACAGTTGGCACCCTCCCCTTCCTTCCTAGCATGCCCTCATCCCCCCCCCCCTCACTTCTGTCCTCCGTCCCCTGTCCCCTCCTGTCCCACCAGGGATGCATTGGAATGGGGGACCTCCCCCAGCCACTGTCTCCTTGACGGCAAGTGCCAGTTTCAATGGCATTTGTGACCCGCAGTAACCGCTCCCAACCGCCTTGGCAACCGCCTGCCTAACCGCCGATCTAACCGCTGCTGGAGCCGCTTCTGAGGTTCCTTCCCTTCTAATGCATCCCTGCGTCCCCGCCTCCCTTTTGAGCTCTCTTCCTCGTTGGACTGCCTCCATGGCCCTGAATGTACTGCCTCCAAGGCCCTGATCAGGCGCCCAAATTCAGTGAATGGTACGGCGATTGAAGGGCCGTCTGTGTCGTCGAACCGTGCACAAACGCAGCAGTTTCAGATGATGCGGTGGGGCCTTGTGCTCGATGATGAGTACCTTCCACCACAAAGTGCATGCCACACATGCCACACACCCCCTGACCTGCCGGCAGAAAGTAACCCCCCCCCCCCTTTGTATAAGCTACGCCCTTGTCCAAGCTACAGTAGGTGTAGGGACCGTATTCATTTGGGACATAACTTTTAATTCGGTACCAAACGTAGTGCAGCCACATAAGACATGGGTTTGGTGACTGATTTGTGAGTCACATAGAGTCATGGACGCATTTGTTATGAATGTTTGCCCACTTGAACCCACATAGCTCTGATTTTGGGGATGTTTGTGCATATTTCTTTCTTGCACCAGCTCACCATGCAATCCTCTCTTTTTGAACCTGGGCGCCTGGTGTTGGTAGTTGTATGTGTCGCGTGCAAGCTACGCCCATGTCCAAGCTACAGTAGGCGTAGGGACGGTATTAATTTGGGACTTTGGTGTAGCTTATACAAGGGGGGGGGGGGGCGGGGTATTGCATCAAGGACCATGGCACTGGTGGTTTGCGGGCTTAAGTTCCTGTACAGTCACCCCGATCACGGGCGCCGTGCGAGAACGCCCTCTGAGTCGCCGCTGTTCAGCCGCATTCTCCATCGCCGTGCTGCAGTGGTCGTCACCTGAGCACTGCCGGGACCCACCAGCCGTTGTCGGTTGCCCTTGAGCGTCCGGCGGCGACCCTGCGTTCGCCTGTTTGCAGTGCCGCCACCGCTGGGCTACGGCAGATTGGGGTCGTGCTGGTGGTCGTGGAGACGTGGGGCCGTACCGGCCGAGTCATGTGCAGTGTTGGGGGACCCTGCCACACTGCTGTGCGTTATATTATCCCATAACCCCATGGCGTTGACGTGCGTCCTGTTGCCCCGTGACCCTTTCACACATTGTCATACATAATGTCATCGCTTATGACCCCAACGATATTGACGAGTGTCATGCTGAGAGAACCTCAATGCATCCTTGTTGAATCTTTGATTGCCTGAACCTTTGGGTTGCTTCGGCGTGGCAGTACCCACTGCACTACCATGCATTGGTACCCTCTGCAGGCACAGATCCAGGTTTGCCTTTCCGGCCACACGATATATCGGGTGACTGTACTGCGCCCTGCAGCACTGATGCAGAGACCGGGTCGTGAACCCGAGAGCCTCATCGCTACTCAGCGCAGGCCTGTTGCAACAAAAAAAGATATTGACGAATGCCATGCTGTCCCATTACCCAAAGTTTCGCCAGAACCTTATGTTTTGACCCCTGCTTAGAGCTTTCCTGTTTTTAAGTTTACCTTCCCCCCCCCCCGTGTCCATCTCCCCCCCCTGTCCATCCCCCCCCCCCAGGGGGGGAACCGTCACTTGGCCCATGAACAATAAGAAATCAATAGGAAATCACAGGTGCCGAAGGCGCTGAAGAAAATTTTTGGTTGGGTTATACTAGAATTGGCTGATCGGGAGTGGTGTACGGTTCCCCCCCCCCCCCCTCCCAGGGGGGGAACCATCACTTGGTGACGGTTCCCCCCGGGTTGGGGGGGAACCGTCGTCCCTTGGGGGGGGGATGGACATGGGGGGGGGGAAGGTAAGTTTAAGCTGTAAAAGCCTGTCGGATGGATCAGCATGTGTTGCAGCAGTGCATGCTTGCCTGTGGGGGTCGAACCAAAACCTTTGACGCACTGTTACAAGCTGTATTGTCGCTCTTCCTGCCGATGCTACCGCCTCGCTTACTTGGTCTACCGGGTTCCCCATCCGGCCGAGTCACTTGACCTTTCCAACGCAATGCCCTCTTCGCTTGCTCTGTGTGAAACGGTGCTGTCGGTGCCCCAACCGCTCCCCTTCCAGCCACTGCGCAACCCGCTGCGCAATGCATGCCGCTACCCTCTCAGATTATCTGCCACGGCACAAATTTCAGGGCCAGCACTTGTTCAAAATGGGCGAAGGGTCATGCACCGCGACTTCCAACGGAGCAGTGTTCTGCAAGCAAAACTCTGTTGCCGGTTTGCTGCCCTCGGCGAAAGCCACCGGGCCTCGGTGGTGGTACTGTGCGGTGCAGGCCCATGCTGCGTGAATGGCGCGACACAACCATTTTCGTCTTCCGTCTTTCTGTCTGTGTCTTCGACTGCTTTGTCTTGTGGGTCTGTCTGTTCTTGCGCCGATACCCCGTCGCCTGCCCCTGTCGGCGTGAGCACTACGCACTGGCCCTACGCCCCCCCCCTTGTCCTAGCTACGCCCTTTCCACTGTTTATGGCCTAGCTACGCCCTTGTCCAAGCTACAGTAGGCGTAGGGACCATATTCATTTGAGACCTAATTTAATTCAGCACGAAATGTATTGCAGCCACATAACACATGGGTTTGGTGACGAATTTGCCAGCTACATAGGGTCATGGACACATTTGTTGTGAGTGTTTGCCCACTTGAACCCACATAGCTCTGATTTTGGGGATATTTCTGCACCATGTCCCCCCATGCGCTCACTCACGTGTGCGTCGGTAGTTGTATGTGTCAGGCGCAAGCTACGCCCTTGTCCAAGCTACAGTAGGCAGTAGGCGTAGGGACCGTATTAATTTGGGGCCGCTCTGCTGGGACATGCACCAGTGCCCACACCACAACCCCTGGCACCCACTTTAGCGGGGCCGTGGTGTCTGGACGGGGGGATACAGTCGGTGAGTCCGATACTTTTTGTCTTGCCACAGGAATCGCTCCTCTCCCCTACTGTACTGGTTGCAGGGGGTGCCATAAGGACGCTCACCCTGTTTTTTTTTTTACTATGGCATCCACTCTCTGATGTTTGGTGGCCACCATACCCTGAGGTACCTCAGTTGGTAGTTGTAGCACACTTGAATCCCGAATGTCCGCATGTTACCCCCAGCGATTACCCTCCAACTGCCATCGGATACCCACCAACCGCCATCGGCTACCCTCCAACTGCCATCAGTTACCAACCAACCGCCGTCGGTTACACACCAACCGCCGTCGGTTACACACCAACCGCCGTCGGTTACCCACCAACCGCCATCGTAGGGCGTATTGGACACTCCCAGTTTTCTTTTTTTTGCATTACGGCACCCCTTGACTGGTTGCCCTTTATCAGAGTGCTGAAGGCTGAAGGCTGACTGCTGACGTCTGCTTACGGGGAGACGTGGGGGGGGGGGGGAAGGAGGGCGCAGGACTCCTTCCTCCCGCCACCCGCCAAAGCTGGATAGGGTCGGGTTAGGTCCGCCTGATGCTTAGCCGCACCCAGCCCTGTCACTGCCCCTTGACCTGCTTCGTGTACACTCGATGGACACTTGGTGGAACTACGGCCACGAGTTAAGAAAAAAAAAGACTGCTGCCACCGTCGTGCCTGCCAACTCCCATCCCTCCAATCGTGTCTCTGTTTTCCACCGGGTGCAGCTCCCTGGCAGTGTTGTTGACCGTGGCACTCCACACTGCACTCGGTGGTGTTTGTGATCCCGGGGGCCCTGCCCCTTCCGAAACGAACGGTCGGGACGGCAGAGCCACTGCCGCTGGGTACGGCACTGTGTCGAGCTGCCAGGGCACGTCAGGGGATGGGTGCAGGATGGCTTTCCCATGCCCAACACGATGGTGTACAGCCTGCGTCTGGCGCGGGACAGTGCGGAGGGACAGGGCACACGCGAGCAAAACTAAAAACACGTCAGAGCAGGGGGGGGCGGGGGCTCTAGTCATACAGGCGTAGTGTCCGTCAGGCTTCATCATGGCAACTCATTGAGAGGTGTCTGGATGGCGTTGCAAGGCACTCATCCCCTGGGCTAAGCTCCTAAATGCGATATGCTTCCTGTGAATTCACTGACACACGTGGGCACCGCAGCCCAGTGGGGCCCAAGGATTGAGAGGGTTTTGGGGGGTGTTGTGTGGCTTGCAAGGGGCAGCCTGGTCCTGTAGGGGGCGGCATCGCGGCCGTGCCGCACCACTTCGGGCCTCAGATTTCCACGGCCGAGATCACCCGAAACAGGGTTTTGTAAGTTGAGGAGGTGGCAGTGCAGTTGAGTTGGTGGCAGAAAGGTTCAGCAAGTGCGACTTGGCTAGCCGCCTGCTTGTGTCAGTGAATTTAGAGTCCCCTACATCAGCCCAAGGGCAAGGCGCAGGACTCATTCCTCCCGCCACCCCACCGCAGCGGGCTAGGTAGGGATAGGTCATGCCCATCCTGCACCCGAAACCGGCCCTGTCACTGACCCATGACCTGCTACGTGTACTCTCGCTGGACACTTGGTAGTCCCCTTCATCAGCCCGATGTGCACCAGCCCCGAAGGCATGCACTTCAGCTTCCTTCAGGTCGGACTCCTGGTGCCACCACCCTATCCAACCCACAGCCGTGGCCGATGGCCCATATTTGCACCGTCGCCTGCGCGTCCGAGGCCACCCTCGTGCCGAACCCTGGGTCTGCCACACCCGGGGTGGTGCCCTGCTGCTGCCAAACAGGAGGTGACCCCTGCGACACTGTGGAGGACGTCGGCGATGGTGCACCTCCTTCTGCCCCACGTCCCCGTGGCGTGCCGGGGCCTCGGTGCGAACGACTGCCCAGGCCCCAGTGCTTGATGCCTTCACGAAGCATCTGCCTCAACACCAGAAGCAGCATCAGGAGCGACTTGTATTTCTCCTGATGTTGTCCATCGCTGTGAGGGATTCGGGCGCTCCTGTGCGTCTGTGCGGGTGGGTGTGCTGTGTGCTGTCCGGGATGCATGCATCTTGCGTGTACATGTGCGTGCAGCCTCTATCAGCCTTGTGCTATTGCCAATTGTGGCCCAAGGAGAATGTGGTTGTTCAGGATTGGCTGCGTTTATGTTTCTGGGTGCTGTGCCACTCATGTTGTCTCCTGCTTTCTCTCTCTCTCTCTCTCTCTCTCTCTCTCTCTCTCTCTCTCTCCCCCTCTCTGTCTGTCTGTCTGTCTGTCTGTGTGTGTGTGTGTGTGTGTGTGTGTGTCCGTGTGTGTGCCAGTCTGTGATTGATTATTTTCCTCCGTCTTCATCATAGCACCGGACAGCTCTGAACCGTGATTCCGAGAGGTTATCTTGAGTACTGCGAAGTGAGCAGGCTACGCCAGCTCATCCTTGTCTGAACCCCAAAAAAACAGATTATTTTCCTCCGTCTTCTGCAAGGGCTCAGCTTCTGTTTGGCCACGTGGCACTCATTCTGTGGTGCACCTCTTCGTCGGGAGCGGACAGAGGGTGCGAATTGGGACTGTTAGATCGCAAAGAGGTGCGCGCAGCTCCTCGGGAACATTACTCTGCAATGACACATGCATTGCCATTGTGGACGTGCATGTTCACTTGCACATCCCCTTTTTCCATCCCTCATACAACAGAGGTACAGGACATCTTGCACTCAGGCGCTGCCGCTGAGTAATGGTTTCTGTGATGATGCTTTGGTGCTCTGTTTTGCTCCGTCAATTTCGTGCATTGCTCGTGTCGTGTGCATGCGCACACGCAGCAGCGGACAGTGCAGCTGAAAGCTGAACAATCACCAGCGTTCCAATGTGTGCGTCTAAGTGGCATTGAGTGTCAAGGAAACGGATGGTTTGCTTGGCACTCGGTTGGCTGCGCACACCATGGGGGCGCCTTACACGCAGTGCGCGCGTAGTGCAGCTATTTGGGCGTCTGGCCTTAGTAGAAACCCATACTTTGTGGTACTTTGGGCATCATTGTTATTTGGTAGTAGGTTTTGATGCATTGGGGATATGGCATTTTGGATGTTCACCCTGTTTCACCCATTTCTACCTTTTTGCACACATTTTTTACCCATTTCCACCACACCTACTCTTTTTCTCGGTTGATTGATACGGTGATACACTTTCAGGGTGCCTCCACCAAGGGACAGTGGGGGAACGTTAGCGCGCCGGGCGTGCGCCGCGCCGGGCATCTTTTTGGACCCGTGCCCCACCAGTGGCCTTTTAGGGGGTGCACTAAGGGGGCGCACTTTGCGCAGTGCAGCTATTTGGGCGTCTGGCTGTACTAGAGACCCATACTTTGAGATACTAGGAGCATCATGGTGACCCCTAGCATAGGTGTTGACTTCTGATTTTGTCCCCTTTGTTGGGGAACCCCGAGAATGCAGGGGTGACGTAGCATTTCCGCCCTCTTTTGGGCCCCAACCTTCCGGTGCTATTGAGGAAACCGGGACAACCTTTGAATCCACGCTTTGTTGCGTGGCCCCTCGAGTTGGGGTTAGGGACTCACAATCCACGCTTTGTTGCGTGGCCCCTCCAGTTGGGGTTAGGGACTCACAATCCACGTTTGGACTGACCAAAGCAACTCGGCCTCCACGCAAGATGAGGCAGAGGATGAGGCAGAAGTGTGTGTGTTGTGTTGCCAAAGGCGCTCCACCGTCACAGTTTATGATGAGTGTAAGGAGCACTATTGTACTGAATGTATTGACACCCACACTTGTGGGACCAATGTTGTTTGTTAATTACATTACAAATGACAGTTGGAGTTGCTGAATTCACAGATATTGCTTTCTTATGCAACGTGCTTTGTAGTGAAGGTGTGCAGTGCAATGTGGTCTACTTGGGGGGCTTCTCCATGAGAGGGTAAATCTGGGGCTGAAGTCGGGATAGTTAATAGAAAAGTAGGGTGCCGGGCGCGCGCCAGGCAAACATTCCCCCAGTATTGCAAGGGCTTCTAAGGTGCGCGCGCCGTGCGCAAACTCACCCTTTGGCAGGGTGCATTGTTGGGGACCAGTGACCTGACCACGTTTGAGAGGATTTTTTTTAAACTGCCTGAACGCCTCAGAGATGTACTGGGACTCGATGCAGCACAATGTCTGAGAGTCACCGATTGGAGCCCCTTAACCCTCCTTCTTGATTGGAATGTCTCCTCCCTCTTGACTCAGAGATTGTGAGACTGTGGGGCTGATTGATCTCCTAATGCCTGGCGAGGTTCGCGCACATACAGTTTAGGGTTTTCTGCAACGAGATGGTGACACCCGGCCCTGCCTCCGTAGAGGAGGATGATAATGATAAATTAGCCCAATTCAGTGGGTTGCAGGATTGAACACCAGAAAAGACATTTTATCTGCAGGAATTCTTCAGCTGACAGATAGGATACCTCAATGTCCCACATTCCCTCATTTTCACAAAAAAAAATTGTTCACCGTCGGGCTTGTACATGGCCCTTGATCCCTGTCAGGGACGGAAGCTCAATGACCTAGAGGTCACAATAATAGACTCTAAACTGAAGTGCACTGGTTCAAATCTCACCGAGGGCATTCTTATCACCCGCCTTTTAAATTGGGCAGCCTGCTGCAAAAGTTGTTTTTCATCCACAAACAAAGCCTGCCACAACAACAAACAAGCCCTCACAGTGTTCCAAGACCTAATGCTCCACCTCCAGCCCCCTGAGTTGAGTGTGTCTTCCTCAAACCATGCCCCCCGATTCATTGGCCCAATTCAGTAAACAAATTTCCCCCGATTCGGGGGGTTGCAATATCTCTCGGGGACACCGGATTTCATGCCAACACGGAGCGTTTTCAGGGGTTGGTGCCTTTCTTGCCTCATTTGTGCCCGCTGACTGTCCCAAAGGGGGGGGTATGCGGGGTATATTCGGAAAGCCCTTGAAAAGGGCTGTTTGGAACACCCTGGGTTCGCATGCTGTACTAGCGACATGTTTGAGAGTTTCGTCCATTTTGGACAGCATGTGTGCTGCCTGCTGCCTCTCTTTGTCAACAGGCAGCTACTATGTCTGTATACAAATTCACGCAACATGCTGTAGCGTCCCCCGACGCACCACAAAAACCTTTGGTGCGCAAAAGGGCTCGCTCTGGGGGTGCAGAGTGGGTGCGTGTGACTCGGGGTCCTGCCAAGCAAACCAAGAAGCCTCGTACAGGCGGTTCACAGCAAACTGCATGCAACCACGAGGAGCACCAGATTTTTTCCACTTGTGAGGCCGCTGCTTTTGCAGCCCAGTTTTGGGATAAAAAGACTCACCCCACCAAGGCTTCGCAACACGAATTTCTGGCAACCTGCATCGACGTCGATTTGGAGCAAGATGTGAAACACGCAGGTCGCCAGAAGTACACCAGAAAGAGGGCACACAAGACAACGTACTTTGTACCCTAATATAATAATGAGTGATCCCTGGAGCAGTGCCCCGTCATGTGTGTCGTCTCTTGTTCAGCTCTGTGCTCAAAACTGTGACCACCTACCCCCCCCCCCCCAAACCCATACATTTCTGAAACGGCCTTTTCTCACAGATTTCAAAAAGCATACACATCCCCCCCCCCTATGGAACGAAATTTTGGTGCATTGGACCAAAACTTGAAAAACCCCCGAAAAATTGCGAATTCGCTCCGTGTTGGCATAAAACGGATGTCCCTGAGAGATATGGGTCGCCGCACCAAATGTGCATGTGGTGCACCCAGCTAGCGGAAACTCACACCTTTCTGCCCTGAGCTTCTGTTGCGGGCTGTCAGCACACCATTGCGACAAGTAAGCAACGGCATCCACCCTGGCCATGCCTTTCACCCAACGGCACTCATCAGGCACAACACATGTCACAATTGTTGTGCAAAGAGAGTTCACAGATTTGGTGTTACGTGGTGTGCTCTGTAGGGAAGGGTTTGGGTGGGGTCTCTGGGGCAGGGTACCGGGACTAAAGACGAGATACCCGGCACCAACAGTAGCACGCCCGGCGTGCACGGCGCAAACACCCCCTCTATGAAGGGTCGTGCATTGCAGTGCAAGCCTCCCGAAACAACAACAACAACAACCCACAGTTGTTGCTGCCGTACATGGGCCCTTGATGGAATCCCATCGGGCATCCCCGGGGTAGACCAAGCAGGTAGTGAACAGAGACAGCTCCCCAGGTAAGGCTGGAGCACATGCTAAATGTGGAGCCCTGGTTTGTACTATATGCCCTACTTCTTGAACCAGGCGGTTGCCTGAGAGCTCGCATTACACTCTTTGAACTTGTTGAGCCTGGACAAAAAAAACAAAAAAAAAGGAATCCCATCGGGCATTCACGGACCACTGGCAAGGCTGGAGACTGGCAGCCAATGGATGGGAGTCGGGTGAAAAGTGATACTGGGTGTTGGCGCGCAGCCCAGAACACGCGGCTTGGCAGACGGTGTCTGGGAGCGAAAAGACGGCGGCGGACTGACGGCACTTCGATGGCAATTGTTGGCGTGTGTCTCAGCCAGAGCCATCCCTCCCCCCCCCCCCCAGCCCCTTGCGGAAGCACCGCCTTGTCTAAGCACCGAGACCCGGTCTGACCATCGTTTTTCTGACCACAGTTTTTATGGTCAGAAGCTTAGCGCAACGTGATTTTGTGCCAATTGCCGAGGGAAACGTACGTTTGGTGCCCCGCGTCGCGCGGAAGCACCGCCTTGTCCGAGCACCGGGACCCGGTGTGACCGCCGTTTTCCTGAACTTTCCTGGCGCTTGGGGACGACAGGGGGTGTGGTGGCCGGCGGGACGGCAGCTGCCATAAAGGCCGAGCAATTGTGCGTGAGCGAATAAGTGGAGGGGGGCTGGAGGGGGGAGGCTCTCACCGCCGGCCGGGGGGCAGGTGGTATCTCTGTCTGACGGCCTGTGACCCCTGGTCGATTCCGGGCATGCAAGACGCAAGCACCTGCGCAAGGGGGCAGGGTCCCAACACACCAACTACTGGGCTCCGCAAACGCGGAAACGACACCAGCAGGAGCACTGCCGGGAAGGCCGCGGAAGGGGGTGCACCGACGTGCTTGGCGGATGGCTGGATCGATGCCTGCGGGTGGCCATGGCCATGGTTGCCTGTTTGACGGTGGGCCTGCGGGGCCGATTCCTTTTCGAGGGGGCGGGGGGGCACACCATGCCACATTCAACACAGCCCCAACACACCAACTACGGGGCTCCGCGAACGCGGAAACGACACCAGCAGGAGCACCGGCCGCAGCGGCCGACAGAAAGCAGCGACCCGACGCAACATGCGAAGGGAAGAATGGGTGACTGTCCAGGGCCCCGTAAAGGAGCAACAACCAGACGGAATGTCACACAGGGGGGGGTTTACGCGTTCCGTTGCGCGTAGACGGCGCCGTGCCCCAAGCCCATCCCGCCGCCCTCAGATGCAATAGGTTGATCGCCATCATCTCCCAAGATGTCCCATGTGGGGCAGGTGGCTCTCCGCTTCTTCGACCACGTCGCCGACCTGTCCGCCCGCGACTTCATCATCCTGGTGGACCGCGGGAACATCGTCCAGGGGGTGCGCTGGCTCCAGACGAAGAAGGCGATCCAGACCATGCTGCCGTACCTGTGCGGCGAGGACGGCCTCTCCTTCTACCTCTTCTCGCAGAAGGTGGAGAGGGTCGGCAGCGTCAAGGCGTTCGCTGACCTGGAAAAGCTCTTCAGCGCCTTCCAGCCCGGCGGGGACACGTACCTGGCCAAGCCCCTGGACGCGGCCATCAAGGAGCACATGGCGTCGCCCAAGAAGCCCACGTCGATCCTCGTGATGACGGGCTGCGTGTTCAAGGACGACGACGAGGTCAAGAAGCTGTTGGTCGCGGCGGCGGATCGGATATCCAACGAGCACGAGCTGACTATCTCATTCATTCAGGTGCGACCGCCATCCCGGTTGGATTGCCTGGGGGGGGGCTTGGTGGTGGCCTTTTCGGGGCTGTATTGGATGTGGTGCCACGCGGGGCCGCACGCTCCTGCCCGTCAAATGGTTGTTTGCAGGGCGGTCCTTGAGGAACTAGATTTTTTTTTTTGCTAAGGACCGCCCTTAAGGACTGCCCCAAGGGACCACCAACCGCCAACCGCCAACTCCCATCAACCGCCAACCGCCACCAACCGCCAGCCACCAACCGCCGCCAACCGCCAGCGGCGACCAACCGCCAACTGCCAACCACTGCCAACCGCCACCAACCACCAATCACCAACCACCAACCGCCACCAACCGCCAGTTGCCAACTGCCAACCGCCAACCGCCGCCAACCGCCAACCGCCAACCACCACCAACCGCCACCAACCGCCAGTGGACAACCGCCAACCGCCAACCGCCACCAACCATGGTTGAGCACATGGAGTGCCCGCGGGCTTTTTTGGGAAAACTGGTCCTCCGTTAAGGACCGCCCTGGTTGTTTGATTCATACATGCACGTGTCTTGAGGGCAGCGAGAGGTCCAGGGAACCAGCCAAACCCTCTCCCCTCTGTGCATGGCACACCGCCCCAGCTCCCCTTCGTCAGGTGGGGGACAACACCGCCGCGACGCGCTACATCCGGCAGCTCACGGGCCCCTTCATGGACACCTGCAAGGTCAACAACACCGACTTCATCCGCTTCAACCACATGCCTGTGGACCTGGACGTCCTCCTCAACCCCAAGTCCTCCGTCTTCCGCAAGGCCTCGACCCTGGACCAGTACTCCTCCATCCGGAACAAGAGCCCCATCGACCCCCGCGCCGCCCCGCGCCGCGCCTCCACGGGCACGTACCTCAGCGTCCCGGGCGCCGCGGGCGCCTCGGTGTCGACGGAGATCACGGCCCCGGGCATCCAGAGAAGCCGGTCCCTGTCCGTCCAGCACCAGCCCTCGGGGGGCCCCCCGATACAATCGGTTGGCCCCCCGGTCCAATCGGTTGATCGCAGCCGCTCGCAGCCGCTGCGGGCGGCCGACGAATCAAGGCCCACGCAGATCCACAGCGCACGTGCGACGCCCACTCGGGCGTCCTCCTCGGGGGCAGAGCCCACGCAGAGCCTCAGCGCGCGCGTCACGGCGACCGCGCAAAAAGCGGAAGAACTCGTCCGGGCACTGGCAAGCCAGCCCCCGGCCCCGGCGTCCACCCCATCCGCGGTGGCCGGCCGCAGCAAATCGCAGCCCCTCCAGGCGGTGTACGACCCCTCCTCCGCGGCCCGTACCGCGGCGCCGCGCAGCGCGTCCCCAACCCTCAGCGTGGCACAGCCGAGAAGCGCCTCCCCGACCGTCGCACGGTCCCCAACGGTGCCCCACAGTCCCTCCCCCGCCCTCGGCTCATCTCCGGCCGGGAGGTCTGCCTCGGGCTCTCCTGAAGGCGCTCATGCGCAGCCGATGGCGGGAAGCGCATCTCCGGGGCTCGGGCGCTCGCAGTCGATGGTGCCGCGCAAGGGGTCGTGTTCAATGCCGGTGACGGCAACGCAAAGCTTCCGTGAGTCCACTGCTGCAGGTTCATGACCTCAAGGCCCCAGCTCGTTGCAGTCAGTTGTGGCGCGTGCTGCTGTGGTTTTTCGGCTCCGCGGCACTGCCTCGTGCGGCACTGTCTCGTATTGATTGTACTGTATTTATTGTGTGGCGTGGCGTGGCGTGGCGTGGCGCACCGATTCTTTTTGGTGTTCTGACCCTTCATAATGATCAAACACCCGACGTAAAGCATGTTTTAGACCCTCTACATGTGTTTTTCACCTCATTTGGGTGTTGGACGGGGGATGGGGGGCTTCTGAATGACTGCGTGACTAGCTAACTGATTGACTGACTGTGCTCCCTCCCTCTTCAAGGTGTCTTGCCGATAGGCAAGAGAATTTTGCGAAAATTGAACTCGACACGCCCAACACAAAATGTAGCGTTCCGCAAATCATGAATATTTGGACGGTAGCGTGCCTCGCTGTGTTCTGCTGTGGTCCCCAGGGCTAGCGATCCCACTCGATGGCCACGAGGCGGCACGTTGCCAAAGCTGTCACCGCTTTGCAACACTCCTCCGCCACCACAGGTCCGTCGTCCCAGGGCCTCAGTCAATCTCAGTCGATGGTTCCTCAGGCCTCCTCAACGCTCAGCAAACGATCCTCCTTCAGCCTGAGTCCCTCGCAGTCACTTGACGCGCAGTCGCTGGCGCCCCAGCCCTCGACGCTCAGTAAACGATCCTCCTTCAGCCTGAGTCCCTCGCAGTCACTTGACGCGCAGTCGCTGGCGCCCCAGCTCTCGACGCTCAGCAAACGATCCTCCTTCAGCCTGAGTCCCTCGCAGTCACTTGACGCGCAGTCGCTGGCGCCCCAGCCCTCGACGCTCAGTAAACGGTCCTCCTTCAGCCTGAGTCCCTCGCAGTCATTTGACGCGCAGTCGCTGGCGCCCCAGCCCTCGACGCTCAGTAAACGGTCCTCCTTCAGCCTGAGTCCCTCGCAGTCATTAGACGCGCAGTCGCTGGCGCCCCAGCCCTCGACGCTCAGTAAACGGTCCTCCTTCAGCCTGAGTCCCTCGCAGTCATTTGACGCGCAATTCACTGAGTCGCTCTCCGTCGACCCCTCGGAGTCAGGCATCGTCCTGAGCGTTGTGGAGGCATCGCCAAGGCCGCCGAACAGTGCGAGACCGGCCGAACAGCGCGAGAAACTGGCCCTCGCCGCCCAAGCCCCCGCTGCGCCCGCAGCCCGCAGCAAGTCGCAGCCCCTCGCGCTGAGCGGCGCCGCGCCCTCGACCGCGCCGGCCGCGCAGACCCCCGCAGCCGACGGCCTCGGCGTGCGGCCGCCGACCGGCCGCAGCCACTCCCACTCGCTCCAGCCGCACGATGAGGCCGCGCCGGAGGGCCCGCCGCGCCGTTCCTCGTTCGGGCAGCCCGCGTACGGGGCCACGCTCACGGACGAGGGCTACGGGCGCGACTCGCGCCGGTCGTCCGGGGCGAGCGTCGGCAGCGCGGGGAGCGGGCCGGTCAAGGGCATCCTGAAGGACAAGACCGCGAGCCCCGGGGGGCGCCGGGTCTCCATCAACCTCCCGGCGTCGCCGGACAGCCCTGACAAGGGCCTCGCGGTGCCGGAGGAGCCGCAGCCGCCCCGGCGGGTGTCCATCTCCCTCCCGGAGGCCGAGCCGCCGCGGCGCGCGTCCGTCTCCGTCCCGGAGGAGGACCCGGCGCCGCTGCGGCGCTCCATGAGCATGCCCGCGAGCCAGCCCGGGGGCCTCGCCCGGACGATGAGCATGCCCCTTGCCAGGGCTGATGCGGGCTCCGCCGCCGCGACGCCCTCCCCGGCCGCGACCCTCAGCGCGCCCGCAGCGCCGTCGGGCCGGAGCCAGTCGCCAGCGCTCGCCAAATCCCAGGCGCCGCCCGGTGTCAGTCCCGGCGCTGTGCGGCGGGCATCCGCCGAGGCGGGGGCCGCAACCCTCGCCGTCCCCGCGGCACAGTCCGTGGGGCGCACCGCCTCCCCGCAGCTCAGCCGGTCCCCGAGCGGGGGCTCGCCCTCGCCTCTGGCCCGCACTCCGTCAACCGAGGAGGCCGCCGCTCAGAGCGGCCCCCCCGTGCAGTCCGCGGCGCGCAGCCTGTCGCCGGCGCTGGCGGCGGTGCCCGTCCGGCGCCCATCGAGCGCCCCCAAGGGCTCGGAGCCTCCTGGGGCCTCCCCGTTGCGGAGGAGCTCAACCATGGGGATCCTCCGGGCGCTGGACAAGAAGGAGCCGAAGGCCTCGGACGCGTCGGAGGAAGGCGAGGTGGCTCCTTCGCTCCTCCTCTCCTCTCCTCCATCATCAGTAGCTCCATCACTCCTTTTCCAGGCCTCAGAAATACCCGTTTCCGGGATGTTGCTGTGCGCTTATCCCCGAAATGGGCTGATTCAGGGATAATGGGGGAAAGTGTAGGAATTTTGGATGCGCAATGGAAAAATGGGGAATTTGGGGGCTGAAAAAGGTCAAAAAAACATGGTTTTTATTGGCAACAACGCTAGGGGGGTTGATTGGTGAAAGCTCCCGAGGACAGAGGGTTAAATGGGTTAGATGGGGGAAAATGGGGGGAAATGGGGAAGAATGGGGGGAAATGGGGGGAAATGGAAGAAAAAAGGGGGGAAATGGAGGGGAAGGTGTCGGGGCATGATAGCCATGTGGTGGGAAGACCGTGCTCCCTTGTCCTCCACCCCCCATTTACAAATAGAATTTGTACCCTCTTTCTCGCACCAATGCCATGGAGCAGATTGATGACTATAACGGTGTGAAGTATGTTCCCGTGAAAGTGCTGCAGGATCCAGAGAAGAAATGGATATCCATCTTGGCGGTTCCAGCCACCTCTTGTGATGGTGAGCGTTGCTTTTCCTCACTGAAGTGGGTCCGTGATGAACGACAACGGGATATGAAAGAGGCGATGCACCGTGCTGCCGTTTTGCTCCATTACAATGGCAATTTGAAGTAATGGAATTCAATGTGTTGCATTGTATGGTTGTTCCGCTTGTTGTTGGAAAGCACTACTCATGCCATGCAGGGACACCGGGGACCAATTGCATAAGAAAACTACAAACAAATCACCTCGAAGAGAGGTTGTTAGATCAAGCGCAGGCGCAAGCGGCGTATACCCCCCTTTTTTGGGGTCATTCACGTAGCATACCCCAAGGCATGATATTGGATCTCCAACCCCTTGTAAAATCATTATTTTGCCCAATAAGACCATCCCCCAATGGATTTTTTGATTCTGAGGCCTCTACCCCCTAAAACCGGATATCACTTTTTGGGGGGGTGGGGGGGGGGGGTCAAAAGTTTTCGCTCAACAGGCTTCAAGCAGTGAGGAAGCCCAGTGCTGTCACATCACTGCCAGTCCAATGGTAAGGCAGCCGACGCACTATTTTCGGTCAGCGGTTCGAATCCTGGTCTGCTGACTTTTAGCGGCGGCGGCGGCGGCGGCGTCAAACTCAGCAGACGTGCGTTTGAACCACCGACCCAAGAAGTACCGGCCGGCTGCATTACCATTCGGCCACTACTTGGTCTAAAGCGCAGAGTCGCCCCACTGCTTGGGGACGCATGTGCCACTGACAAAAAACCCAAACTGTGTGTTTCTGTCTGACTGACTGCTGGCCTGGCGCAGGGACTGAATGGCTGACTGTCAACCTCTCTTCGAGGTGCACTGCCGAAGGCAATAGAATTTCAGTGATGTAGAAGAGGTAGTGCCATTTTCCCCAAGCTAGTGCACCCTAGCCCCACAATTTTTGTTATTTGCCACCACCTCCCCCTATAACACCCCATTCCCCCCATTTTCCCCCATCTCCCCCTCATTTCCCTCCATATTTCCCCATCCCCCCCCATTTTCCCCTTCTTGGGACCGCGCTGCGCCAGGCCTCCCGGGGCCTCCACCGCCCTTGGCCCCGGAACTGGCCCCCCCGCACGCGCCGCACGTTGTCCTACACACTCGCCCTGACACCAATGGAGCCCCACCCATGCAGATGGCTCAGGGGCAGCCATGGCCGACCCGTCGCAGGAAATGACTACTAGTGCCGCTCACCCTCCCCCCCACCTGCACCCCGGACCATGGGATCCTCCGCGTGGCCCACGCCCTCGCTGAGACCCACCCCAAGCCGACGACGCGCCGCCCTATCACCCTGCCCGCTGCCTCGGCAACCGAACCCCCCAGCGCCCTGCACTCGTCCAGTATCTGCACTGCCTGCGGCGCTTGGGCCTTGTCAGCGCCCGGATCAGTAGCCTCCTTGGCCTGCCCGGAGTGTGGCTCCCCGGCGTCACTGCAGGCCTTCGCGCTTCAGCCCCCCTCGCCTGCTGTCCCCAGCAACACCATCCCGGCAGCCCTCAGCCAGCTGCCCCCCGAAGCCCGTAGCACAGCCCTGGATGTGACTCAGGCCTGGATACGTGCAGTCAGCCAACTGCCACCCTCAGCTGCCGCCACCCCCCCGGTCCGGTGTGCGGACGTGTGGGTCTCGTTCTGGGACGAGGCCCCTCCCATGCGGACGGAGCCGCTGCCGCCGCCCTCGTACGCCCGGCGTGGCCCGCATGAGCCGTGGCTCCTGAGATTCGCCACCCCCGACATGCACGTGCTCTCGTCTGCCTGCGCCATGTGCGGGAAGATGCGAGCCTCAGTGGCAGCCGTACACGCGCCTCACGACGCTGCCCCCCAGCCCCAACTCTTCTGCGTTGCGCAAGCAGCCCATCGCCCCCTCCTCACAGCCAGCGTGGCGGAAAGGGCGCACCTGTGGGACGGATGTCGCCACTACTCGGGTGGTGTCGCCCTGTTTGGGTCACGCTGGGCGAAGTGCTCAGGACTACCCCCACCAACAACCGTCCTGCCTGTACCCCTGTGGACCCTGCGACTGCCAGCGCCTAACGCGCCCCAGGCCAAGCCTGAACCCGTCAGCTTCTGGGTGCTGGGCAACAACCTGGCCGGTGCAGCTCATCAACGAGACATAGTGGGCCCGCTGATAGAGGCCGTGGACCCCTCGTTCGTGCTGCTGCAGGAGACTTGGGACCCTGCCGCGGCTCAGGAGCTGGTGCCCCCGACATACGCCTTGGTCCAGGGAACCGTGACGGGACAGGGACGCGGCCTGGCAGTGGGGATCCGGCTGGCGGACATCCTCCCGATGCACCCGCCCGCGGTGGTCTACGACTCACGAGACTGGCTGGGGGTCCTATGCCACGCCCGACACGTAGGACGCGTGCTCGTGCTGGACGCGCACTTCGACCCCCACGCATCACACGCGCAATGGCGCGCCACCATGGACAGCCTCCTCACCTGCGCACACCATGTACGAGCATCCGTGACGATCATCCAAGGCGACCTGAACTCCGACGACGACGGCGCAGCGCCACTGGCTGTCACCCTCCGGCGGGACCCGCGACTGCAGCACTACGTACGGGTGCTGCCCCCGCGCACGCCGACCAACATCGTCAGCGTCCAGGGGCGCATCCGCGCCACCGCCATAGACCACCTCTTCGTCAACGGCCCCATACACAGCAGCGAACACCACCTGGTCCCCACGGCCAGTTCCCACCTGGCGGTGATGGCGGAAATCTCCCTCACCAGCACCCGCAACGCCCCGTTCCACTGGAAGCATTTGCGCTGGCGCCTGGCCCCCCCAGCAGTTATGGACGCTGTACGGGCGCTCACCAGCGCGGTCTGGGGCCACCTGGCCGCCACCACAGCCCCGCCTGACACGTTTGTAGCAGCCCTGCACCACCTGGCACGCCAGCGCCTGCCAGCGCCCTTGCCAGATAGCCAGTACGTCCGGCGCTTGGCGCGCCACCCACCGCCCTATGATGACGCCTTCCTCCAAGCGCGGGCGGAGGAGCACCGACAGCGAGCGCAAGATCTCCACCGCGACCGCGTACGGCTGGCCCTGCGCTCGGTGCAAATCGGTCGCGAAACCCGCCGAGCCCTGTGCCTGCCTACCGTCCCGCTCAGGCCGTACTCGGGCATACTCCCGACCCCAGGGGCTGTCCTTTCCACCAGGGAAGAGCGCCTGGCGGAAGTCACGGCCCAGGTCTCCTACGCCACCCGGTACAGGCACCTACACATCGACAAGGAGCGCTTTGCCATCCAGTCAGTCCCGCCGATGCAGCAGTGCACGCCGTGGTTTGCAGCCGAGCTCCCGATGGACCAACTGCACCACGCCCTCCGACGGGGGCGAGATCCTGACGCCAGCAGCGACCGGGAGGCCCTCCTGGCTGAGCTGAATGCGCGGCCGCTCTATGGCGTGCCTGACGTGGCCCTGCAGCTGGAGCGACGGACGTCACCAGCCACGGCCTTGGACAATGTGCCAGGTACGATCACCCATGCCAGGTTCGGAGGCACCGTGGCGGGAGTCCGTAACATGCACTGCAGCTTCCTGCGCAACGTGGACTCGGTGGCCAGGGACACCATCCGCTATGGGTCGTACAAAGGCAAGGGCCCGCTGCACCTGGCAGGATCGCATAGGCCGGTCGCGGTGGAATCCGACCTCATGCGCTCCTACTCGGGGGTCGGGCGCACGAGGCTCAACTACACCCTAGAGCTGTCCGGGGCCCTGACGCCCGATCTCTTCGCGTACCGCACAGCGGTTTCCGCCACCATGATGGTCCTCACCACGCGCGCTTCGGTGCTGCGAGCACTGGAGCTTTCTGGGGTATGCGCAGATGCTGAATGGGACGAGTCGGACGCCTACTTACGCAACCAGAGGGAAGATGACGAGGAACTGCTGCGCCTACTGCCTGGGGTATGGAACTTCGGCTCCTGGTGCGACGCGTTTTACTCGCGTCAGCGAATTCACCCAGTGACCGACGAGGGGTTGGCCCCGAGCTACAGCCCTGGCGAGGGCAGGGAGCAGGGAGACTCCTTTGCGGGGGAGGGTTTTCAGGCCCTGCAGTGCGTCCTGAACACCTGCATGCTCACGGGGGCGTCACTGTCCATCCCTGACGTCCTGCGGCCGGGGCACTCGCTACCGATGGAGCACCAGGCGTACTCGGACGACCGGCGGTTCCAATCAGACTCTATGGCGCGGGTGGTGGCTTTGGTCACACGATGCATGGACGTGTCCATGGCCGCCGGCAGGGTGGTACACCCCTCCAAGTTGGCCTTCCACTGCGTCCGCCTAGACGCTGCGGGGCCGCAACTGATTGAGTGCGAGGTGGGGCTGGCAGGCCTGATGACAACCATGGAGACGCCAGTGGTGCTGCGGGTGCCGCTCTTGGCAGAGCTCCCGCTGACGGCGGCCCTGGGGCGGTTCCTGCGGGCCCTCCGGCGGGCCTCGGCGTCAGCTACACGCCAACGACTGCCCCCCTTGCTGCGGCTCCGGGCTTTGCTGGCGTATGGAGTCTCCAGTGGAGACAACCTGCTGCGTGGCCTCCTGGTACCCGGCCGTTGCCTGGCGGCTCACCAAGTGCAGGTGCACAAACCTTACCGCCGCGCGTTCTGCCTACCCAAATGGACCCCGGTGGAGTTCCTAACGTTGGCGCTCGAGGAAGGAGGCCCTGGGGCGCCGAGCCTCCGCGACCGCTGCGAGTTGCTGCTCCTGCAGTCGTACTTGCAGTCATCATGGTCGCGCAACGCCGCAGCGGCGTCCGCGGTGCACTACTTGGTAAGCACACCGCCCATACGCGAATGGGAACACGAGGGGATCGCCCTCCAAAGCGCCCTGCGTGCCCGAGGGGTTAGCCTGACCGCCCTGCCGTCCGGCTCACCTGAGCCTGAGGCCCTCGAGTTCGGGTCCCTGGCGGCCCTGAGCGGAGTTCACAGCGTGCACGTCTCCTACGACGGGTCGTATGTGGCAGGTGTGACGGCCTGGGCCATGGTCCTGTGGCACGACACCTTGGGGTACCTCTACGGATGCGGTCGCGCTCTGCGGACCGCGGGCAGCGACGCCACTGTGGCCGAATGGATGGGACGGTTGGAAGCCATGCATGCCCTACAGCGCTGGGGGGGGACAGTACACTACGTAGCCGACTCGACCGCCACCCTGGCCTCCACATACGACCGTGCCCCCCCGGCGGGCACACTGGTGGAACCCTGGTATCGAGTGCTAGCGCCGCTACGCGTCTCCAGCCCCTCCGTGGACGTGTGGGTCCCCTCCCTGCCCCGGGCCCAACCTCCTCTGTCGCAGCACCATCACCTACACCGCGCCGCCCACGATCTCGCCAAGCAGGCGGCTCAACGCCCCAGCAGCGCCTCGGTACCGTGGCCGCACCTGCTGGCGGGCAGGGTAGTGGCGCACTGGGACGGCGCACTGATCATCAACGTCAAGGAGGCTGCTCAGGAGCTGTACCAGACTGGCACCCGGTTGGCGCTTTACCAGAGGTACCCCACAGCCCTCGTGCGCCCGTGGCACCCCTCAGTTCTGCGGGCCCTGCGCGCTGACAGCCTCCCCCTGCTGCAGCTGCAACGCATGACCCTGCTGCGCCTGCTCGAGGTCCGCCGGCCGCCACAGGGCTATGGCGCGTCCGACTGCCCTTTCTGCCACGGTTCGGCTCTGGATCTGAACGCCCACCTGGCGGGGGGATGCAGGGCCTATTACCTGATGCGCGTTGACATGTTCCAGACCCTCCTGTACCACCTGGTGCGGGTGACCACACTGCGGCCTGCCCGCAGCCACCGGGGACTGGCAGTCTGCGACGCCACAGGGATCGAGTACACTATCCTGGACCCAGTACAACGCACAGCACCACTGGAGTCCCCCGGCGTGGACATCAGCCCGAGCGGCCACGCCCAAGCGAGCCCCGGGCGACCAATGGCCGGGTGCGACGCCGACGACATCGTACAGGACGTCCTGGCGGCGGCTGCCCACCCCGACCACACCCTGCTGTGGGCCCTGGGGCGAAGTGGCCTGGAGCCCTCGGCAGATGGAGCGGGGCCATGGCTGTCCTTCGGGGACGAAGTCCTACTCCAATATGTATTGCGGGCGCTGGACCGATGGCTGCTGCGCGTCCGATATGGGCTACAGCAGCCCCTCCCGGCACTAAGCGGGGTTCTAGGGCGGCCGGCCGCGGTGGTGTATATGTGTATTCAAGCTACAGATTTAGATTTTGCTCTCAGCCAGCCCACGGAAGCGGCAAGCGCCGCCCACGTGTACCTCATAGACACGGACCTTGAGTGGGCGGTACGCCACGCCCATGCAGACCATTTGCACTTGACAGGCCTAGCGCCGCGGAGGTGCGTCCTCTGGGACCCTCGTACTCCCTGGGCGGAGTAAAAATGAGAAACCCGACCAGTGCTCGTGCCCGCGACCAGGGAGGGGACAGGGAGGGAGCAACGAGGACGCGCGGGCCCCGCAGGGGGGGGTGCTGGGCGCTAGGGCCAGCGCCGAGGGCGAGCCTCCGCGCCCACCCCTCCCTCAGAACGGAACGCGCCGGGGCGCCCCAGCCGGTGGGCGCCGGCACGAAAGCTCGGGGCGCACCACGGACACACCACCGACGGGGCGGGGGGAGAGCGAGGAGGCCGGAGCGACGACGCACAGCCAAGGTACGAACGGGCAAGGCGCCGCGCGCAACGCGGTGGACCCGGGCGTGCCTTACACGGGGACAGGGAAAAAGCGAGAGCGCGCCAGAGCGACACGCGCGAGCCCCAGTGCGCGTGGTTCATGCGACATATAGCGTGTCACGCTGCCCCTGCCGCCCGTGGCCTACAGCCTAGGGGGCCCTGGCCTAGCGCCGGGACATAGCGGCAGCAACCAACCAACCAACCAACCAACCCATTTTCCCCCATTTCCCCCCATTTTTCCTAGTACTGGGTACATTACGGGTACGTTGCTGGGTATATTACCACCCACCTCCTCCGGGTATTTCTGAGGCCTGCTTTTCTCCTTTACTCCTTCCCCGTTGTTCCTCCTTCACTGCCTCTCTCCTCTCCTCCTTCCTCAGCCGAACAAGCCGCACCAGGCGATCAACTCGCTGATCCGCAAGGCGTCCACGGCGTCGATGGACAAGCCCCTGAAGCTGGCGTTCATCGACGCGATCATGCGGTACGAGGTCCGGAACTACGTCGTGGCCGTCGACAACAGCCACTTCATGTCCGGCAGCCGCTGGCGGATGGCGGAGAGCGCGCTCGCGAAGATGGTGGGCTTCATCACGGGGCTCAACGACAAGGGCTTCGCGCTGCACGTGTGGAACGACACGCAGAAGAAGGCCGGGTACGTTCGGGACAAGGGGGCGCTGCACGGCCTCTTCAACGCCCTGCCGCTCGGCGGGGGGCTGGCCCTGAAGCCCCTCCTGCAGGCCACCTTTGACGAGCACCTTCACCAGAGCGACGCCGCCTGGAAGCCCACCTCCGTGCTGGTCCTGTGCACCGGCACCCCGCGCGACGTCGAGGACGCGCTGGAGTTCATCGCGGCGCACAGCGCGCGGCTGCAGAGCAGCGACTGGTTCAGCCTGTCGATCCTGCAGGTCGGGGCTCCGGTGCCATTCGTCACGGACTTCGCCATCAGGACTAACACGGCCTCCGCGGTCCACGTCGTCGACGGCCACGCGGTCGGGGCGGGGGAAGGGGGCGACCGGACCATCACGCTGGAGCGGTTCGTGGACTCGTACCTGCAGCTGTGGGAGGAGACGGAGAACGAGCCGGTGGTTGACGTGCAGATGATGCACTACGAGCATGGCAAGTATCTGGATGAGGTCGCTCAACCCAAAAAGCACTCGGAGAAGCAGCCCTACCAGAGCCCATACCCTCACGGCCAATACCAAGGCCACCATTACCAAGGCGGCAAATACGCGGACATTCAATACCCTGATAGCCAATACCCTGATAGCCAGTACCCCGATAGCCAATACCCGGATAGCCAGTACCCCGATAGCCAATACCCTGATAGCCAATACCCGGATAGCCAATACCCTGATAGCCAATACCCTGATAGCCAGTACCCTGATAGCCAATACCCTGATAGTCAATACCCCGATAGTCAATATCCGGACAGCCAATACCCCGATAGTCAATATCCGGACAGCCAATACCCGGATGGCCAATACTCAGACAGCCCTGAGTATGCCAGATACGCAAGTTATAACAATTACTACGCCTCTGCAAATTCTCAATCAGGGCAGCCAGGGGCAGCCAGTAGCTGGTCAACAGGTTATGGCAGCTGAGATTTTGAGCTTTCTGAACGCCAGCAGACGTTACTGCGCGGCACACACGTGACAGCTCTCCGCTCTGGCCCGAATTTGCGGGCTGAAATCCGCGAATTTGAGTCCGAGAGTCGCGATTTCTGGGTTCGTTTCCGGACGCCAGCGAGGGACCCTCATGTGAGCTACGCATGCGCGCTGTAGCAAGACAATATGGAAGCCTGGAAGGTCCTCGTGGCCGCCGTGGCCCTTGGCACAACACATCCCTTTGGTGCTAGAAGCATTTCGTGGCCTGATGGGTGTCGTGCAGAGTTGCCGCCAGTGTCCGGCCCGGAAATCGATGTTTGCGAGCGGAGCGAGCTAATGACGGTTTTGCACATGTATGAGGGAGCCTTGTATCTTTTCAGCGTCATTTGTATTCCTGACCCCCCCGGTTTCCCCGGTTATTGAGGCCAGTGCACTGTACTGATGAATTGACCGTTGCCAACCTAGTGCATGCTCCATTGCTCCTCGCGCTAGCGAAACTGGCACTCGCCAGGGATCACCTCCGTGCGCTGCACTGCTAAGCAATGCACAGCCCAGTCGCACCCATCACTCAGTAGGCCCCGCCCGCATCGAATGTCTGAGTCAGTAGCCGTCAGCCCTCCCCAACCACGCCTCAGTGCCTAGACACGGGCAGCACGTCTGGTGTCGTACCTCTGGAATGCCGATTAGTGATCGGTGGTTCACCAATGGCGCGTTGCGGGGCGTTACCTGGCGGATCTTTGCATGCCTGGCACTTCACCGGCAGCCGTTCGCATGTATCCGACGGATGTTGGCAGAGCCGACTGAGGGGTCCAGGACAGTGCACCCGCCCAACAACAACAGGAGCTGCACGAGGGCGACGCCCCATATGTGCCGCAGGCATGCACCGACCAGCGCCGATGCAGTCTCCGTGCCGTGCGGGGCATGCGTCCGACCCTCACCCTCACCACGTATCGTGTGCACCTTTGCCCTGAAATGATGGATCGCCTCCGACGCAGCGCTACCCCCCTGTATCAGATGCCCCATTCCCTGACCTTCAACAGCTGCTCCTTCCGGACTGTCAATTGCTTCTGACACCCGCCCCCCCCCCCCGAGGGACGGATTGGAATAAAGAATTTTTAAGGAGGAGGTACCCCCTGGGTCCAGACCCCAGCACACACACCCCTCCCCCCCCCCCAACGGCACGGGCAACAGCCCGTCTCCGGGACGGCCGACCCCCGGAGTAGTCAAACAGGACCAGTCATCCGGGGGCTCCGTTGACACAACCAAAACACGTTCGGGCCCACAGAGGGTCCGAATGAGCAAAGGGCGAGAGGCCAATAGGCGCCGCCAAAGGCGAACAATCAGATACCGAGGCCTTGTGCCAACCCCCCCCCCCCCCTTCCATGTTTGGCCTATCATTCCCCAGCTCGCCACTTGTCGGTTGGTTCATCTGGTTGAAGGCCTGCCGGTCTGCCTTTTGGCTGAGTGGCCAGCTCCTTCCCAACCTTCCTGTGCCCTCGGGTTTGCACTTTGTACTCGCAGCAGTTGTGCAGTTTGGGCCACTGCTCCAGGCCATCTTGACCTATCCGGCAGTGCAAGATTGCTTGAACAGGAGCTTTGCCCACAAGCTGACAGTACCACAATTGACCTGCGTCAGTCTGGCATGAGGTTGGGGTCATGCTGGTCATTTGAAAGCCTGACGTCATGGCCCCCTTCCAAGTCGTCTGCAAAAAACGTTCCGCAGCGCCTTGAGCACCATTGGCTTGTGTGGTTCGTGGACCATTTTTGTCAAAACAAAATTCCACGCTTTCGGCGCCCAAAACTGTCGGACTTCAGTTGGCAAGGGGGACGCCCCCCCTCCTCCGCTCTCATGCGTCCCTGCCCCCCCCCCCCCTCCCCGCCGCTGCCCTGGGTAGCCTCTCAGTTGGCCCAGCTTTCACTGCCGCATGTTGGACCCATGCCCCCCCCCCGTTTGCGCAACAACCGCCCCCCTGGTCCAATGGCCTTTTTTCCAACACTCACAGGATTGTATTTTTGTGGCTGTGAGACCAGTTGTATCGGCTGTAGGAAGGGATTGGACACAGGCACTCGCCACCTCTCCTGACGCCCCCCCCGGCTGGAAGATGTCACTTTCGCAGAGCACAACCCGATGACCCCTGATTTCGCCTTCTCGGAGCCCCACAGAATTAGGCTATTGCTTCGTGGCCCCGGGGTTGGGGTTGGGGGGAGTCGGAAGTCAAAAAAAAGTTTGCGCATCTGAAATCGGCCTCCAACTTCAGGTGCCCTTAATGATTTTCATTCTCCTGAGGACACCTTTTCTGATGTGGGTGGGTGGGGGGTCGGCCGGGGCGGCCAGGGCCCCAAACAGACCCCCAACCCCACAAGCAATGGCCTGCTTGGAATGAATCGGGTTCTTGCTCGGGCTGGTTTGCTCGGGTGCAGTTGCTCGGTATGCCCTGTCTGCCGACGGGAAGCGTATTTGGTCACACACCTCCCGCACAACACGCTACAGACTGATTTCTCCGGGCCGCAGAGGCGTCTAGGGCCTTAGGTGACCGGCGCCTTTTTGCCTTCAAGTCACTCAATGCACCGCCCCTTCCCCTAGGGTTTGGGGGGTCCGGGGGACATACCAGCTCTCCACACTCGGCAGCTATCATCTCCAGCCCCGCCTTGCGAGATTAGCGCACTTGTTAGAGCAGCATGGCGTGCTGTGTCTGAAACTTTTGGAACCGTGGAATTTGGCGGTTTCCTTTGTCCGGTGGTCTGGTGGTCTGTGAAGTTTTTGCTGTTATTCCTGTTATTCGGGTTTGGGGATGGTATTTCAGGGCTGCTTACGGTGATGCCATTTGTTGCTAGTGCTTTTGTTGTTGTTCCGGCAAGGGGCGGGGGGCTGGTACTGGTAGGATTTAGTTGGGGGAGGGGGGGGGGCTGATGGGGGGGGGGGGGGTTACCGAACAATTCATTCATTTTACGAGCCCCATTTGGCCGCCCACCCTCTTTAACTCCTCCATCATTGGAGAGCTCCACATGGCGAACGTGTGGTCCAACAAAAGCGCGACCGCGAGTCTACGTGTGCAATGATGAATGGACAGACAGGAGTCTATCCTGGGCTGCGCAATATGACCCACGGCCGCTATTCATCGCTTCAACCAATTTGCATAGGGTACATTGGACATATTGTGTTACTTCCCCAGACCTGTGCTTGAGCGGGCAAACTGGAAGGAGGAGGGTCACTCCCCCCGTTTCCTAGCCCACACTGAAATTCCCTCCAAAATCAGACTGTAGAGAAGAAAGATGTCTCTCGACGAATGGCGTCTAGGTCTGGCTTCCGACCGGAGGCGGTGTTCAAAGGTAGGGTGCTCATGCAGCGGTTGCCTCTAGGCATACCGAGGGGGCGTACTGTGCGCTGTGCGCCCGCTGTGCGAAAGTAGGCTCTTTTGGGGCATGTGGCCGTCCTAGAAACCCTTACTTCGTGATACTAGGGGCATCATTGTTGTTCGAAAACGGGTATTTTGATGCTTCGATAGCCAATTTCACCCATTTTCACCCTGTTTCACACATAGACATCCTTCCCTACTCATTTCCCAGACCCACTTTCTCCATGGATCTCGGTATTGGGGACGGGATGTGCCACACCCGCTCCAACGGCGTGCAAGTTCTTGCCACGGTGGTTGGGAAGCAAAAGATGGGCTCCTCCACTTGGAATACTACCAAGGTGCGCTGAAGGTGGTGAACCGGCAATGCAAGCTGGACTCCATCTCCTTTGCCATCCCGAGTTCGGATTTGCCACCTCACTGCCCTCCATGTCCGCTGCCCCTCGCAGAGCCAAGTTCCTCCAGCCCCCGAAAGCCCCTCGTCCTTCACCAGCGGTAGAAGAGCAAAGGTCCCCCTCAAGGTCCTCAACACCACCTCTTTGTGCAAGGGTCGTGCCCCCAATGGTCGCGGGAAGCTAGCAAGAAGTTGGCCGCAGTTGCAAAGACCTTGAGGCCTGCACTTGATTTTGTTCATGCCGAAGATTGCAAGGAAGTCTTGGAGTGGGTTTTCAAGCGCAAGGAGTCTTCCCCGGTTTAGGTGCCGATGTTAAGATATTGGCCCACAACGCACCAAAGGTTTCTTGGAGTTTGAGGTGGGTATGCATAATGGTGCGTAAAAGCGATAGTTGTATTCCCATGTCCCTTTCATTGGCCGCAAGATATTGATTGTTCAGCAAAAGACCTACAATGATACTCATGGCTTTTATCGGGTATGGGTGGAATGATTTTTGCGTGCCTTTGGGCTTGGAGAGTTGCGCATGATATTTGGCTGGGGTCCATGAGGATTGGCATGCCAATACGTGCATCCTCTTGCTCTTCACCTAGTTCATGGTGAGGAGGCAAAAACTGTCCCATGTGATTCAATTTGACCAGGGCCACCGGTCAGCCGGAATTGCCGGCAATGTACACCCACGGACGAAGGACTGAAATTGCGTAGGGTGTGGGCATTCAGTCAATGGCAGCTGACCATCAACCTCCACTGCTTTTTTTGCCATGTCCATGTGTGCTTCCCCAAAGGTGGGTGGATTGTGGGGTGGTCATGGGCAAGCACAATTACCATTTGTGGCTGTGTGCGCGCTGTGCAAAAACACCCCATGCAAGGGGGAAATGGGATACGCTTGGTGCGTCGTGCATTGGGTGTTGCTGGCTGTTGAGGAGTCTGGCGGACATAGTTGACATGTATTTGTTATGTAGCACACATTAGTTAGGAGCACAGGGCGAACTACGTGGGCTTTTCACCCCTTTTGACCCTCTTTCACTCCATTTGCACCCACTCTCACCCCTTCTTGTCCTCTGCGGGTGGAGATGGGGTTCGCTGTCTGTGGCATTGTTGCCTCGGTGGCACGCATGCTGCATCAGCCCTGTCCGCTAGGCCCTTAACCCCCGCAAGGCGGCGACTGTCACCCACCTACCCCCTGGGGATTGATGAGGAGGGTGGTTGGGAAAGGGTGGTCCCAGCAGTACGGCGCATGCGCCCGGTGCGGGAGGGGGGGAAAGGGCAGAGGGAGAGTGACACAGTCCAGGACAACCCACGTGGGGTTTGGTTCCTCCAGTGAGTGATCGACTGCCCCCTCAAAATCTGAGCGGCAGAAAATGGGGGTTCTGCCAAGGCATGCAAACCTTGTTGTAGCGTGCCCCCAAATCTTCAGTTGCTGAGCCACCACCCAAGAAGCTGGAATCCAGTTACGCACCTGCCCTGAAGCCCATTTGCTGACCCTCGAATCGTGTGTTGCTTCCATCTTGCTGGCCAATGTAGGGAAACAGCCCTGTACCTCTGTGAACGATCATATCAGGGCCATGGAGAGTGCCCAGCAAGCATGGGATGCCGTAGGCAACGATACGTGTAGCAGGCTCTCTACCACGTGACCCTCAGGGAAACACAGGTAGGGCCCAAATGCCTTCAAGTCCAAGGCCTATGCTCCATAATATGCACACGCACACACACACTCTCTCTCTTGTGTAGCGGGCTAGAAAGGGGGACAGCTGTCCATTATTCAGAAATCCGGCCCAATTGTGAGGGTGATCAAGGACGTGCAACATGCATTCCTTCCCTTCCCACCGCATGGTCACAACTCCTCGAAATCGTGTTTCCCAGCAATTAATACACATCAACATCCATCCGACACTGCCAGCTGCTGGCTGTCACATATATATTCCACAGTCTGGCATGGGTCTCACTTGCTTGCCCATTGGTAGGGGGCTAGAGGGCTGGAGGAGCAGTTCTGAAGCATCGGCTCACATGCTCCCATGCAGCGACTTGCAGGCAGAGACCATTTGGGGGACAGCGGGAGAGGGTGCTTCAGTCGCACAGACTGCTGCGGGGCCCTTGCAGCATCAAAGCGATACCGAAACCAGATGGAATGGGGCGGGAGGCGAGACCGAGGGCAATCTGGTGCAGGAGCTCATGTGCAATGGTCTGTTGTCTGAAGCAAAGTGGCATGGTCAAGCTTGAAGTCCAGGGCCTGTGGTATAAGGGAACGAACGGGGGCCATGCCAGTCCTTGTGGGAGGTTTGGTTGATGCCACGTACAGAGACCAGGTCTTGAGGATGGAATCATCGCCGCGGAGACAAGGCGGTCTGGCCCAACCAAAGCACCCGCAGTTACTGCTTTGGGGACCCCTGGTCTAGGGGTTGTGTAGGCATTTCGGATTCCTGAGCGTGTTGGGGACACCGTTTGGAGGCATGTGTCTGGGTGCAATACTCGTCATCTCCCACACGTGTGCGGATGAAGCGCTGGCGCAGGCGGAGTAGGTTGCCAGCTTTCTTGTTGTTCCCTTCGTTTTGGCGCCCACGCACGTGAGGAGGTTTTGCTGCAGATTAATTCATTGCGTTGCCCTTTTGAGGACTTTTTGCTGCGAAGGAGGGATCTTTACACAGGTCTTGTACCCTAGGGGATGCTCTCCTGAGGGGGCGTTTTGGCAGGGGGTCAAAGCCAACCGCATTCCGAGGAAACCCGCCGCAAAAGTAGCGCACGGTGCACACGCAGCGCACGTGCGATGCTCTCAGAATGGCACTCGTCCAGTTGCGGCTTTTTGTACGTGATGCAGCGGCCCGCAGGCAACGCGGGCCGCGTGAAGTGCGGCACCCGTGCCCAGCAAAGCGGCATGCCACCGATTATTGCATGGGCCGTTTGGTCCATGCCAACCAACACGAAGGGCTATGACGGCCTCCTTTGGGGGGGGGGGGGGAGGGTGGGGGTGCCACGCATTTTCCCAATCCGGCCATCCCACCGGACCTCCCCTCGCGGCAGTTCTAGTGAAGTGATGCCACTGGCCCACGCCGCTGCGCCGGCCCTCCTCTCTGGCCATGGCCTGCCCTGTCCTTCCGCTGTATTGTGGTGTGCCTTCGCCGGCTTGACACCGGGGGCGTACCGTGCGCTGTGCGAAAAGTTGGCTGTTCTCCACCACCGGGGGTTCGGTAAGTTCAGAAGATTGAAAGGACGTCATTGAATGGCTGCTGCAGTGGACGGGGCTATAGGGGGCAGAATGTAGGTCCCTGGGACCCATGGGAAGCATCAGATGTTTGAATTTTTGAGGTTTGAATTGATTGTGCGTGATTCCGCAGGTGCGTGGTTTTCAGGGTTGTTACCTGGATGATCACCGTAATAATTGGTGCTGTGCGCGCGCTGTGCGCACGCTGTGCGAAAACGCCCCCACCCACCAACACTTGGGTGTGTGTCGAATGCTGCGGTCTCGGTCCGCCGGCTTTCGCATGTCCCACCGCGGACATGACCTGCTCTGCTGGCGTCGCGCAGGACTCTGGCAGCGAGTCGCTGCGCACGCCGTCCCATGCCCTGGCACGCCGCCGCGCAACGACCGCAAGGCGGTCACCCCCTGGTCAAGCAGCGCTCTCTCGGACGCCATCCCCCCACCCCCCACCCTCCCTCCCTCCCACAGGTTGCATGGTCGAGGTGGAGGTAGAACACATGGGCGGTCCCAGCGAACTATTATTGGTCCCTTCCGGCTCAGGGGGTCTCTGGTGGCACCCCAGCGCCTGGGACGGCTTAGCGTCATGGCTTATGCCCCATCTGGGACTCGAACTCAGTACCTCATGCGTCGTGTGGTATGCCAGCTGAGCCACGTGACCTGGACTCTTCAACTTTGCTCGACTCTGAGGTGTCACCGTCTTCGCCCCCTTGGGCTTGTAGCACAACATGCAGATCTTGCACATTGGTTTTTGATGTGTAGGCGGTCCACTGGACGCCGACACGGTACGTTCCTCATGATACTCTGATCCTGCCTTCACGGCTTGACAGCACATGCTGTACTAGACGGTGTTCTCTGACCTGCGGATATGAAATGAACAGCCCCATCAACACACTTGCCCTGTGGGGGTTTGACATTGTCAGATCTCAGAGACACTAGACTCCAGGATCTTACCGGAGCACTTTTGTAGCACTCCCAGCCAGTCTGCAGCAGTCGTACACTTTGCAAGTTGAGCAAAGAAAAAGTATGCCAGCTGAGCCACGTGGCCTCGGTGGTTTCATGGCTGTGGGAAGAGTTGTGGTGGCCGCAGGACGGGAATTCAGGCACGGAAGACAGATTTTGAGGCATGTGCCATGCAAGTTGCTGCTGCCCACCGCCTCCCGTGTGTTTCCGTGTTCTACGCATTCCAACGTCCGCCCTCTTCAAGATGCCTAAGCCCAAGCCGAAGCCGGCACCCGAGCCCAAGGGCAAGGCAGCACCTGCCAAGCCTGTCCCAACGGGCAGCAAAGGAGAGGGATTCAGGATGGTGTATCGCAGGGGGGAGGATTTTCTGTCGGCCCCCGTCAAGCGACAGCCCCTGCTATGCACAAGTGCAGGCGCGGTTGACGGTGCTCAAATTTAATTGATTGACGTTGCTCTGTCAAGGGCCTGTCCTACTACACCTCCGGTGCTACGTGCTGCAAGAAAAGCGTTTGGGCTAGAAAACTGTCCATTGGTCTTGTCCAACGACCGTCCCCTGGTCAAACAGCCTTTTTTGCCTTTACCTGCTGTCTGACAACAACCCTGTGTTTGAAGGGTGAAACACTACGGGTCTTTGTGCAACAAGTGGGGTAAGACTACCATCCCCCCCCCCCCCCTGAAATCCCCCCCCCTTGAAATCCCCCCCCAGGGGGCAACTGTCACCTTGGCCCAGAAAGCATAGGCAATACTAGGCGCCGAAGATGATTTACACTGTGATACTATGGTACAGATTTGTGGTGCCCCCCCCCCCCCCCCCGGCGGGGGGAACCGTCACTCTGTGACCCCCCCCCCAGGGGGGGAACCGGCCCAACAAAAGGGGGGAGATTTCAAGGGGGGCGGGGGGTATGTTGACCTAACATTGCAATCCTATGCAGTCCACACAGGGCGTGGGGGGCCACCCTCTTCCCCGTTGAAGCTTGTGTCTCAGATTGCCATCGGCGCGTTGCTCCGCCTACATGAAACACCCCCTTCCCTCCAGTGCACGCAGGGCATAAGTGTCCCCATAGGTGTGCGGGCAAGGAAGCCATGCCAAGGAGACGGAGGCAGTGCAACAACGGAAGCTCCAGAGCAGGGTACACACACAAGTGCCAGTTCGCATGACGTCTGCATAGGGATGGCTGGAGACTTTCTGGACAATCAAATCAGGACGGGGAATGACCATTTCCTCACAGTCCGTTTGCGTACTTTGCCCCCCCTTGAACCCCCCCCCCCCGTTGGTCGTTGGGAGGGGACCGTCACTTGGCCCAAAAGGCCTGGGGCATTTGGCAGACGCGAAATTTGGTATAGCGAAATGTGGCACACCAAATTGTACCACATTTTGCCATGGTATTTAAGGACCGAAGTCAGGGGATGCAGGGTGCAGAACCATTAGAACAACCATTAGAATAGAAAAAAATCTTGAGGACATCATGTTTTAACTTTGAACCCTGTTTCACAGGTGAATAGCAGAGAAAGCAGATGGCTGAGTTGTAGAAGTACTACATTTCCAAAGCGGAAGTCTCTGGTTCAGTTCCCGGGATGTCCACTGTCTGGAAAATTTGTACCACATTTTTCCATGGTATTTAGGATTTTGCACCAGATTTTCACCACACCGAATTTAGCCATACCAAATTGTGTCGGTACCAAATCCCCCCCCCCTCCCCCTCAGTAGGAAATACCAGGCGCCAAAGGCGCCGAAGAAAAATCACCTCGATTTTCTTTAGGTCATACCTGGACTGCTGTCGTTTTAGTCCTACCATTCTGTGGTGCAATCCCTGGGACCGTCACGACATTAGGGGGGGAGATCTCAGGGGGGGGGGGGGTTACCCATTACGGTGCTGGTCCCAGGAAGGCCACACCCACAGGCACATGCTAACCAACAACACCTTCTTCTGCCTCTTTGCGAGGAGAGGGTCGAGGGTTGACCTCGGACTGTTTGTCTCATGTGCCAGGCCACGGTTCTCACCGTGTCTCCCTCTGCGGGACAGTTACAAACAACAAAGGCATGGTTTTCCAAATAGGTGAGGCGTTGATGCTGAGCATCCATGAAATGGTGGGGGTTTCATCACAAAGGTATGCAAACCGATAGATTGGTACTCCCAGCAGTTGCCAAGAACATGTCCTCTTGCAGGCCCTCGTACAGCCATTAGAAACAACGACCTGGTTAGCGCTGATGGTTTAGGAGGTGAAAGTGAACAAGTTGCCATACGCCCCCCCCCCCCTTATCTAAGCTACGACCTTGTCTATGCTACAGCAGGCATAGGGACCGCATTGATTCCGTACCTTTGTGTAGCTTAGACAAGGGGGGAGGGGGTACCTGTATTTGCTGTACTTGTGACGTGTCTCAACTTATGGGGCAACCGTAAGTCTGAATTCCTAAAACAAAAAGCCATTCATTATAACGGCTGATGACCATAAGAGCAGAGAACCCCCTCCCCACTTCCACGGTTGTCATACGCCCTGTCAGGAACACGATCATACAGATGCACACACCAGCTTGCACAAGTCAGTGCTGGAGTCTGCAAACCCAGCATGGACTCGGGGTGTGCATCTGGATGCACCTGGTCAATGGCACGGGCAACAGCCCGTCTCTGGGACAGCCGACCCCAGAGTAGTCAAACGGGGCAAGTCATCCAGGGGCTCCGTTGACACAACCAAAACAAGTTGGGACCCGCAGAGTGTCGGAATGTACAATGGCGAGAGGCCAATAGGCGCCGCAAGCATTTGCTGCAGGTGGTGGCCATATCAAGGGGGAGTGTTAGCGCGCCGCACGTGCACCGGGCTTTTTTGTTTATCATTACCCACCTGTGCCTGTTTTTTGGAGTGCCGTGCACGCAGTGCAAAGTGTTGTATGTCGGCAAATACTCGAACCCTAGTTTTGGCCCCTTGGCGGAGCACCTGACGTGGCATGTGCGCGGTGCGGAGATTCGGCCTTCTGGCCCACCCAAGCACCCACAGTTCCTACCCCGGGGGTAGGATTTTGGGCCTGATCCTTAGTGTATGGATATAAACTATAGTTTAGGACTCCGACTGTGTTGCATAGTGTGTTCTTTGCACTGATGGTTGGGTCCGATGCAAATGGGGGTACGGGACAAGGGGGGGCCAGTCCAGCAACAAGCGCGTCATCAGCAGAAGTGGTCCAGGATCAGAGAGCCGCGGACATGATCACTGAGGCGGTGGACCAGGTGCGGTCTGACTGGAAGAAGTGGACAGCAGGGCCGTACAGGGTATTACTCCAGAGTGAGGCCTACAAGATGAACGTGGCGGAATGGGAAATCGGCATGCACGAGTGGCTGGCGGTGGAGGACGTGTGGGATGAGATGCTGCAGCAGTTCATGGATACGGTCGGAGGAGATTTCACCGACAAGGCGGACTTGATCAGGGCAATGGGAGTGTATCACGGCCGGAAGCACATGCGACCCGATTTCGACGCGGGAATCTTCGTCAAAGATGCATACGCCATCGTGGAAGCAGATCAAACGCCCGACAAGCAACGGATAGCGGAACTGGAGGCGAAGCTGGCCAGGGCCATCCTCGAGATGGAGAAGGCAAAAGCGCGGGCGGCCCCGGCGCTCACCGACGAGGAGATAGCGAAAATGCTGGGCAGGGCATTGCCATACCAGTGGATGACCACGCTGGCATCCGCGGTGGCAGAGCTGCAGACCAGACCTTTGAATGCGGACAACTGGCGGGAGGACAAGTTCGTGTTGGCGGTATGGAACGTGCTACACCAGGAAATCCTGGCGAAACAAAATGGTAGGGCGACAGTCCAGCAGCACAACGCGCAGACCCCGCAGACACCCAAGCAACAGACGGGAGCTACTGGCGAAGGACGGCCTGCCAAGCCGGGCAGGTGCTTCCGGTGTGGCGAAGACGGGCACTGGGCCGCAGACTGCGGCAAGAAGGGGTCCACTGGAGGTTTCCAGCAGATTGGCGACACCAGGCTCTGGGTGTCGGCGAAAGGAGTGGCATACGACACCAGCAAGCCGCCCCCCACGCCGTGCATAAAATGTGGCCATATGCACTGGTCCAAAGACCCCTGCCCGGCAGGGGAGGGCCAGTGAAGGGGCGGGGGGGGCCCGGAGGTTCCCACTGGGGCCCCCACAGTCCGCGATGCATGGGAGGCGTTACAGCATGTCCGGAGGCTCACGCACACCGACTCAGGGTCAAGCACGGGAGCGACAGCCACCCGGGTCATGGAACCCGGGTCGGTGGACACGTACACCAGCGCGCTGCGACAAGCACTGCTGGCCGGCACACCAGACGAGCTCCTGGTGGACGCCGTGGAGAGGAGGCTCAATGCCTTGGCAGCCAAGCGAAAGAGCGGGTCAAGCGCGACAGCACTCATCTCAGGGGTGCGGCTACTGGAAAAGCTACGCATCATCCAAGCGGTGGTTACCGAGGTCCACTGGATGCAAGCCAGGGCGATTGGTAAAGGATGGGCGCGCAGGGCACAGCCTAAGCCGGTCGCCACATGGGACCACATCGAGACGATCACCACCAGCCGGGGCCACTGGGCCTGGGGCCGGCTGGTGTTCCTGGCCATTTGCAGCATCGTGTACCTCTGGAGGGTGGGCGACGCGGCCAGCGTCACGTGGGAGTGGATATCAGTGCCGGGGTTCGTTACATTCTGGGACGAAAAGCGCAACGAGAAGGTCACCACATACGCCCTCTCGCCTTTTCTCGAGGCGTGGAGGGCATATCTCTGGAAACACAGACCTGGACACGTGCAAGTACGACAGCCGCTGGTCCCAGGAGGAAGGTCGGTGCTACAAACGGTGCTCCAGCAAGTGGTGCAACACCGGGACCTCCCAAAAGCTGCCTGGCACGGCCTCAAGAAGTTGGGGGCCGTGTCCTGGGGGCACCAAGGCGGAAAGTTGCGGGGGCTGCAAGTCTGGGGCCGCTGGTGGTCACAGGCCCAGCCCAGACATTACTGGAAGACACCGCCAGGATGGACACTACCGGCAGAAGTCCACGTGCCATGGCCGGTGGGGAACAGCGGATGGTTGGCCAGAGATGTGGAGGGACGACTGGTCCAACCCAAGTCACTCTGGCCCGCGGATGCATGGTCACCAGTGCCGAAGATCCCAGCAGCCATGTTCACTAGGGGGGACAGGGACGACCCCGAACCACCGGGAGACGACTCTGACACCTCCAGCGCCTGCACGTCAGATGAGGGGCCAGATGCGGCAGACGAGGAAACGCCAACGACAGAGCCGGTGGAGTTGCTGAAGAAATTTGATGATGTCGCTCAAGGAGCGGAGGGACCGAAGGTCACGGATGGTGTGGGTGCTGAGGCTGAGAACACCGAGGTGGAGCCAACTCCTGATGACCCTGCTGCTGCAGCGAGCGACAGCAGACCTGCTGAGGAGCATGTGGTACACGTTGTGGTCGATGACTCGGATGATGGTGGTGACCCAGCTAGTGATTTGGGGGCAGACGCTGCGACACCAACGGCGACGGACGACACGCCAGCCCGACGCAAGCGGCAACGCGATGGTGACGACCTGCCTGACAGCGCCAAGCGGGCATGCAGGAGAGAACATGAAGGTGGAGGCGAGCCACCTGTGCGGGAACCCGAATCCGACACAGCCCCACACTCTGGGTATGTGGTCACAGCGACTCGGCGAGGTCCACAGTACCAGCTGTGGAGACCTGTGCAGGTGCACCGCGCTGGCCCAGATGAAGTGCCCGGAATGCGGGGCTCTGGTGACGGACCACTGGCTACAGGCCTCCAAGAAGGTGGCGGAGACGATCCGGGTGAAGGAGCAGACGGTGAGGGACCTGCTGAGGGACTACATGATGACTACTATGTGCAGATGGAACGAGGAGGCGGGGCCAGTCAGCCGTCACTTGGGAGCGGTTCTGCATGAGCTGGCCACCAATGTGGAAGCGGCCATGGACATCTCGCCACCGGACATCAGCACGTCATCCTCGCGGAGACACCGGTCTAAGTTGGTGGTGCCAGTGGAGGTGGCCGAGAAGGGCCTGGGGGACACGGGGGCCATTGACATACCGGACAGTGTCTGGGATGCCATGGCTCCGGCTAATTTCCTGTGGGCCTCTGAGGGCACCCCCCCCCAGCCATTTTCGTCGGACCCGCCGTTGGTTGCACTTGTTCACACCCTGTTGGGGCAGCAGCTTGTTGCGGTTTCCCCGTCGCAAAAACCGCCGAATGCAAGGGCGTATGTCCAGCACAAGAATGAGCACAAGTGCTCCCTGATCTTACCCATGCTGGACCTGAATGCCCGCTGTGTGGACCCCCTGCCATTTAAATTGCCCACATTGGATGGGCTGGCACACCTGCTGCAATTGTGCGCACTGCGTAGGGAGCAATTGTTTTACTGCACCCTTGATATAAGCAACCACTTTTGGAGCTGTCGGCTGCCCCCACCGCTGCGCGACAGCATCAGGGTGGGGGTGGGGGGGCGGGTGTACGCACTGTAGTCCCTGCCATTCGGTTGGAAGCACAGTCCCTCCATGGCGCAAGCCATTTTGGCAGCATTCCTTGTAGAATATTTCCCAGGGTCGGTGGTGGTGATCCGATATGCAGATGATGTGTTGGTGGCAGGCAGGCACTCCAGCTCGGTCCGTCAGCAGGCACTGCGTATGAAGGCAGATTTAGAAAAGGCCGGTTGGGTGGTCAGCCCGAAGTCCTCCCTGGACCCCAGCGATCGCGTGAAATGGATGGGCAAGGTGGTCGGGGGAGACCAGGGAGGAGTGCAGAATGCACCAGCACTGCAGGCACACCTCGTCTGCTGTTGGCTTAGACTAGCCACCACCGGATATTCGGACAAAGCGCTGAGGCGCATGCTGGGGAAACTACAGTGGGCACTGCGGCCGGGGAGGGGGGCGCAGCCTTTCCTGGCTGGCGCGTACCGTTGGCTCAACTAGGGACCCAGTACTGCGAAGTGTACACCACCCAAGGTCCTGCGGGGCCTCCTGGAAGGCATTGCTTGTGCTTTGGTCCCATGGGTGCCACACGGCGCCCTAGGATCAACTGATACGTTTTACTGCGACGCGGCCCGACAGGGCCAGAATTATTATGTTGGCATTTGGGGGGATTCACTGGGGATGCGTATAAAGAGGCTGCCTGATTGGGTAGCTACACAGCAAGCAGCGGAGCTGGCTGGTATTGTCGAGACAGTGCGCACGGGGGCATACAAACGGGTGCAGTTCCTGCGAATCTATGGTGACAACATGTCATCATTGTTTTCTGCCATGAAGGGCAGAGCAGCCACGGCCTGTGATGCACAAAACAGGCTGCTGCGCCAGCTGCAGCACACTCTCCGTTGGTCTGGGGCGGTGGTTGAACTGCTGTGGGTCAAGGGAGAGTTGAACCCCGCGGATGTACCATCCCGCTGGAGATCTTATGAATCTCCTGACGACATGCTTGTAGCAGCACTATGCACTCAAGCACGCTTGGACCAGGAGCGCGTGCACATACCCCTGCATGTAGGGACAGTACGTTACAGAGGCTAAGGGGGGGGGGGGGGGCACAGGCGCAGGGAGATCCCACAGCGGCCGCAAGGGCAACGCGTGGGAGCCACCCGGTTTTCGAGGTAGGCCAGCGCCACTATGCCCTACCCCCCCGTGCCCTCTCCCCAGTCTTTTCTAGAGACAGGGGGGGGGGGAGCCGCACAGCGTTTTCATCGGGTAGGGGCATGGACCTGAACCCCGAGTTGTTGTCAGCAAGTGACAGGCTGTGTGTTGGGCTTGTGGTGCAGTGCATGTTTCAGTGCAGGGTGCATAACCTAAACCTTAGTTTATGGATATAAACTATAGTTTAGGACTCCGACTGTGTTGCATAGTGTGTTCTTTGCACTGATGGTTGGGTCCCCCACCCACCCACCCTTACTGGCCTTGGATCTGCTACCCCACCCAACACACCGGCCAGTGCCCTGCCCCCACCCACCCCCCCCCTCCGGGTCGCTGAATGCATCCAGCGCCTGTGCCGCAGTACAGTCAGCTCTGCCGCCTCCGCTTTGCAAACACTGTCTACTGGAAGCAGCCTGTCTGGCTGCACATGCCCTGCCCCCGGGTAGGGGCATGGACCTGAACCATTGTCCATTGAACATCTGCGCTAGATTGGGCCAGACGAGGCGCGTAAGAAATGTCGTTTGTTGCTCTTTGAAGATCCCGCCCTCAAAGCTCAGCCCCGGCACGAGGTAGCGGTTGGTGTGGGGCGAAACTTGTTGTTGGGTTGCGATACTGTCGGACTCTGCTCGTTTCCGTGGTGTACATGGCTGTTAAGATCCTGTGGATACGACAGCTACCGCAATATTTGGAGGGGGCAATGGGACCACCCTTCACAAATCTATTCGCATCTGGTTGTACCTCACCCAGGTTTGTATTCGGCGCCAGGTTGGCGACCCCTCGTATGGCCCTTGGTCCCATGTGCCACCTCATGTGTTGGTTGTTATCTTGTGGGCTTTGCTGCTTTGCTGTGCTAGCAGACAGGTGGCAGGTGATCTTGGGTGAGTTTCCCAGCAGGTGCACGCAGTGCCCACGCGGTGCCCACGCAGTGCAACAACTTGGCCTTTGCCCCCACCTCACCAAACAATTTGGAGTACCTTCTTGCCGTGTCTAAGAATTTGGCCCATCCTTTGCACCCAGTTCATGACGATGGCAAGGGTGGTGGTTGGAAGTGGTGCGAGTGAGATTTTGTGTTGTTGAATTCTCATATTTTGGCTTATACAAGGTGCCTTGCAGAGAAGGTTTGCGGTCTAGTGCGGTCTACTTGGGGGACCTCCCAAGGTGGGGATAAACTTGGGGCTAGAGATAAGATACTGAATACAAAGGTAGCGCGCCGGGCATGCGCCAGGCAAACATTCCCCCCAATTTGTAGCAGTATTGTGTGTAACACTGCTTGCATGAATTGTGTAAATGTATGGTAAGCAGGTAACTGTAAATGTAAGGTGAGCAGAGTTCAATCAGGAGCAAGATTTGTATTCCCTTGGGTGGGGCAGCAGTTTTGGTGGCTAATTTAGAGTTGAATTACATTGTTATGCAAGAAAATGCTAAATTTATCGCCATTTTCCCGCAATTTTCCCGCAGTTGGATCCCCCCCCCCCCTCCGGACCGCAATCCCCCCCCCCTGCACATTGCATTGCACATGTGGGACCCTCGTTTGAACTACATGTGCCACTCTTTGATGTGGGCTGCTGCCCGAGAGCTGATTTTGAACTTGGTGTGCTAGACACAAAAAAAATGATGCAACTTGTGTATTGTGCACCCGGGTTACAGCAAAAAATGTACGTGTGTTACGCTTTTTTTGGTAAGTGGATTTGCATAAAAAAAAGTGTATACGATTTGTAGCAACAAAAAAGTACGTACATTAGGCTTGTTTCGGTTCGCGGGTTTACAAACAAAAAAAAGTGTACACATTTTGCAATAAAAGAATTACACACATTACGTACATAAAAAAAACAGAAATTGTATGTGCATTATAGCACCCCGAGATGGCAAGATTTATCCAGAGGGTTTAGTAGTGTCTGCTGTGTAGAATACCTGATTCATGTTGTTTTAACCTTTGTTATTGTGCATTTGACCGTCGTCGTGCCTGTGAAATTGATCCTGGTGAGACCGGGCTTGTCGATAGATGGTGTCGAACTGTGGTTGGCAGTGCTCCGTAGTCAAGGCATCTGAACTGTCATCAGGGGTTGCATTTTGTATTGCGAAGACGGCCCCGCGGACCGTTTGCAGAGGATGGGGCTCAACGATGGGGTCCACCGGGACCGGAAGGCGCAGGAGCAGCAGTTGCTGCGGATCGCCCGGGAGTTCCAAAAGCGGGAGGAAGACAAACAGATCAGCCTCTTCAACTGCATAGGTTTGCCCCGCCGCCCTGCCCTCCATGGCCCTCACCCCACGGCCTTACCCGGTGTCGCCACACTACCATCGTTTGCAAGCAGGCAGAACGTACCGCATTGCAATGGATTGGTGTTGTGTGATGCCTTGGCCATGTTGACCACTGCAGTTATGTAAAAGCAACACAGCACTGGGTACAGTGTCAGATCCGCTATCACAGCCACCGATCATCGTAGCACTGGACAACTCTGAACCTTGATTCCGGGAGGTTACCTCGAGTACTGTCAAGTGAGCAGGCTGCGCCAGCTCATCCTTGTCTGAGCCAAGAAAAAAAAAAGCAACGCAGCACTATGTACTGTGATGCAATGTGATACAACAGCTCCCCCCCGTTGCACAAGCACAACTACCCTGTGAAACGGTCGTTTTTAAAACCATGTCTTATTTTGCCTATTCAAAGTCCCCCTTGCGCAAGCACCGCTACCCAGTGAGACCGTCGTTTTTTGTGCCGTTGTTGGTGCCTGCCACCGGGGGGGCGGGGGGTACAACAGCTCTTGCTGCGATCCCATGTCTGGGCTACAGGTCTTCTGTAGCAATGGGGTGTCCGTTTCCAGAGAGCGTCGAGGGCGTCAGTGCTGAAGTAAGAATCCGCAAACCGGGTCCCATGTGCAGTACTGTGGCGTACCGATGGGTGGTACATGGGCCCGAACAAATCAGAACCGCGATGCAATGCGGCACAGCACAGCCCCGTACGTGTGTCAGTCCATTGCAATGCACTCTTGCATGCGCATACGCACACTCACACTGCGGACGCTCGTACGCCCACGAAGGCCCCCAACCACACACACACGCGTGCATCACAGGCCAAACGCCGCTGACCCCCGAGGAAGTGCAAGGTGTGTCCTCGCGGGCGTTGGGAGGGTGCTGCGCGTGGAGCATTGGTCCAAATTTGTATATACCTAGTAACCTAGTAAGAAATTTTTTTTAAATTTTTTTTGCTTTTTTTGGGTAGTAAGAAAAACTTTTTAAAAAAAAATTTTAAAATTTTTTTAACTAGGCTTTACTACATTTTACCAGGTTTTACTACATTTTACCAGGTTTTACTACATTTTACCAGGTTTTACTACATTTTACCAGGTTTTACTACATTTTACCAGGTTTTACTACATTTTACCAGGTTTTACTACATTTCACCAGGTTTTACTACATTTCACCAGGTTTTACTACGGCGCGTACTACGTTTTACCAAATGCCCGGGTTCAGGCCAGCAATCGGCCGACCACGGTTTGCAGTATGGCAGCAGGATGGGACACCCGTTACCCCCCTGCCACTCCTCATTTTTGTGGCAAGCTTCTCCGATGTTGGCCATACGTCGCGTGGAGGTTGGGTATGCCCTTTTCCGGCAGAGCTATGAGGCAGTTTGGTTATATGACTGTTTTGATGAAATGTGTCGTCTGGTGGCACATGTAGGAGGTGGTCCACCTGCGAATGGGCGCCGTTCCAGCGGAAGTCATTTTCTATCATCAGACTGATATTTTATCTATTCAGGCCGAACATGCCCCCGCGTAACCCCCCTTGGGCCTTGTGTGCATGGACCACCCCGCGCACCGACCAAGCCCATGGTCACGCGGCGCTTTTTGCCGCGGTATTTTCTCCTCCTTTACGGAAGGGCATATTGTTGATTGTGTGCACCTGCGCGGCAGAATGCGAGTTGGACTTTGGTTGAGGCTTGCGGAACGAAATCTGCGGCACGGGGGGCATGAGGGCAGTCGATGCCAAAAAACGTGCGGTACACACATCTTTTTGTGGACCCGAATGTACCCGATGTTCACAGAAGGGAACGCTGTTTTCCATCGGTGGTCCACTCATGACCTTGTGGCTGCCACTGTCCAGGGCCCTGGCACCGATGCTGGGCCTCGTCCCAGCACCATCCCTGTGCTAAAGTCGGTCGCATGTCCCCGCCCGTTCTAGTCGGGGACACTCACAGCCCTGTCCGGAGGGGGGGGGGGGGCACGGCCGAGTACGGAGAGAGACCTCTGCGAAGCAAAGCAAACACAGGCAAGCAAGGGATCAGACCTTCAATGGCATTCAATACCCCGCCAGGGCTGGTGAAAATTTTACTTTGGGGGGGGGGGGGGGGGGGCTTGGAGCCCCCCCCCCCAAATTCAAACATGGAACACCACATACACGCCACGACCCGGACTCAGTATCATGTGAGCAGTGTGCCCAGGCGATAAAGCCCAGAACCGAGCCCCACAGCTCTGACCCCAGCCAGGGAGGCAGGGACCTGGAACTATGTGGAACACAAGCAAGGCCAGTGGCCAGACGAACACGTGATGAACTGAGAGAGCAATGAAGGCCATGGGGCAGGCGCGGCTGGAGCGACAGTGACGGGTCCACACCTGACCTATTGAGGCCCTAATTCAGGGAGGGGGGGTTAGCGGAAAGGGGGCACCAAGGGCCACAAGCTTATTTCCTCAGTGCAAATATCGGAAAATCACCCCGAAGAGAGGTTGTTAGATCAAGCGCAGGCGCGTGCGTCGTATACCCCCCCTTTTTGGGGGTCATTCGCGTAGCATACCCCAAGGCATGATATTGGATGTCCAACCCCTTGTAAATTCATTATTTTGCCCAATAAGACCATCCCAATGGTTTTTTTGATTCTGAGGCCTCTATCCCCTAAAACTGGATATCATTTTTTTGAGGGGGGGGGGGGTGGGGGTGGGGCCAGGGGGTGGGGGGGGGGGGCTCAAAAGTTTTCGCTCAGAAGGCTCCAAGCAGTGGGGAGACAAATTGCTTTCACACCACTGCCGGTCGAATGGTCACGCAGCCGACGCACTATTTTCGGTCAGCGGTTCGAATCCTGGTCGGCCACCTGCCGGCAGCGTCGGCGGTGCCACAGTCGCCCCACCAGGGTTCGAACCGCCGACCAAAAATTCTGCCGTCGGCTGCATTACCATTCGGCCGCTGCTTGCCCTGAGGCGAAGGATCTCCCCACTGCTTGGGGCCGCGTCTGCCACCGACAAAAAACCCAAACTGCGTGTTTCTGTCTGACTGACTGCTGGCCTGGCTAAGGGACTGATTGGCTGACTGTCAGCCTCTCTTCGAGGTGCACTGCCGAAGGCAGTAGAATTTTGGCTCCCACTTGCTGATGGGGTGGGGGGGGGGGGTGTATTAGAATGGTTGACAACCAGAGGAGGAGCCCCCCCCCCCCCCTTTGGAGTGACACAGTGATAGGGACAGGGACAGACTGTGACAGTGCCAGCGGTTTTGTCATGGAATATGCATGACAAACCTGGAAAAAAGAGAGCCGGCCCTTGGAGCCCCCCTTGGGGGGGGGGGGGCGGGTTGGAAAAGGGGCTCTAAGGGCCTCTCATCCCCCCAAAAGAACTTTTCGGGAGCGTGGGCCGTACTTTTGGCCAAGCTCTTCAGCTGTCTGTGCACCCATCGGAGGGCCCTTTGCGACAAAGTTGCTGCTCTGTCACTTGGTTCTAGTGTAGTCTGAGCACTTGCGGATATGATGAAGCGGGCGTGTAGGGGCTCAACAGACCACCCTGCCTCTGCCTTCCACGTGGGTGAAGAGACGCAAGTTAGCGTTTGAGGTTCCAGTGGATGGAAGGATGGGGCTAGTAGGAGTCCGTGGTTCCCCTTGAGTGGGCCCCAGAAGCCCGAAACAGAAAGTGCTGTCAAGTCACCGGCCCACACATGGAGCACAACGGCGTAGGCGGCGAGGATTTGGAGGGGTTTTGACGTTTTGCCAGTCGCGCAGGGGGGCAGCACCACGGCTGTGCCGCACCACATGGGGGCGTTTTGCGCGCTATGCCCGTGCTGTGCACAAAGTTTGTGCAGGACCATGCCTAGCCTGCATAATAGTGCCTAGTACCCGTAACAATGAGCCTTGTTATGCATTTATATGAGTTGCATGCATGCCTTGCCCTCATTTCTAGTGCATTGGTATGTGTTGGTGTGCATCCTTTCCTATCGGTTCGTGGTATCTGTTTCAAGATTCGCCCAATACGTATCCAGTACTCTACTGTAAGTGCAGATAGTTCTGATTCATTCTCCTCATGAGCCGGCAGCACAGAAATCCCATCGCGAAGCAAGAAGTATCGCCGTGTGGCTGTGCATAGCCGAAAGGAGGTTGTGGATGTGGTGCCATGTCGAGTGATGCATGTCCTGTACGTATGCTAAGCGAAGGGGAGTACAGCGTTCACACTTCGAGTTAAGGACAAACTTTGTTCTTGCCTTTTTTTGCATGTGTCTTTGCTGTGGCTGGGTACACTGGCATCTCTTATGCTGGGGGTGGGGTGAAACATCAGGCTGTCCAACGTTGTGGGGGTGTAGCATGGTTTGTGTAGGCAAGAATATTGCCAATTGTAGCAAAAACCCCCAATTTCTTCCTGTCATGTGCGCGCTGTGCCCGCGCTGTGCACACACGCCCCCCTTCGGGCCTCGGGTTTCTACCGCCGGGATCATCGGAAATCGCCGCGAAATCAGGTCTTGCGAGTTGTGTGGGGGGCAGGACCTCTCTATAGGGGGCAGCCAAAATCAGCGGTCTCGGTTGCAATCTTGGTGGGGGCGACTTGTGCCCGTGAATGTACGAGTGCAGAGCACCGGGCGCACAAAGAACTGCCTTTTATCGTAGAAGACCTCCGCACAACTGCCCGCAACTGTCGATTGGTAGTCCGTTGACCATCAACCGTCAGTTCACCATCGGTGGTTGGGGTTCAGTCGCCAGCCGCTGCCCACTGACCGCAGGTGGTTGGTGGTCAATCGGCGGCGATCCCAGACTTTCCCTGAGGAACCCTCTCCCGGAGAGGGGGGGGGGTCCCCGTGGGACCCCCCCCCTCCGAAACTCCCTCCCAAACTGTCAGACGGCGATGCGCAGGTGGGAGGCCCAAGTCGGGGCTTCAACGACCATCCAAGGGCCAAGCCGCGCTCTTTCAGCCTCAGACACTGTGCAACGACCGCAGTGCAGGGGGGGAAGGGGAGGAGGGCGGTCACACGCAAGGGGGTATTAGGGGGCGCACCGTGCGCTGTGCCAAAAGTCGGCTGTTTTCCACCCCCGGTAGCCACGGGTCCCGGGGTCCTGAACTCTGCACCCCCGATGCTGTTTTGAATGGATCGTGCACACTTCTGTAGGGGGGTGGTTTGCAGGGGTGTTCCCGGGATAAACAACGTACTGATTGGCGCTGTGCCAAAACGCCCACTTAGACTGGCCAGGCCACCGGCCAAACGGGGAATATGCGCGTGTATGCGCATGTTTTTCGAAAACGTCTGTGTTTTGGGCCACGGCCCGCGTGTATTCTTGTGGATTGGGAGGAGATTGAGATGTGTGCACTGTTGACAGCTCTGAACCGTGATCCCGAGAGGTTATCTCGAGTACCATGAAGTGAGCGGGCTGCGCCAGCTCATCTTGGGCTGGGGCAAAACTAAAAAGATTGATATGTGTGCACTGTTTGATGATGGATTTGGCGGTCAAAAATTTTTTTTGGACCTGTTCTCCAAAAAAAAAAAAAAAAAGTAGGAAAGGCATACAGCCAAAGTACAATTGATTGGCCTCTGGCCAACAGCCCGCTGGCCAGTGTATATTGCATCCTTGGTCACGTGGCGGAACATGGCTGGTCATTGCTCAAGGGGAGGGGGGGTCATCATTGGCGCGCCCCGGGAGGTGCCCGCCACGGGGGTGGCAACAGGGCCGTGAACAGCCAACCGGGCACGGGGCAGTCCACGTCGTACGGAGATGTGAAATCCTCGTATGGGGGGGCAGGCAGGTGGGACAGGAGGGGGTGCACGACATGGGCACCCAGGAGCGCCACCAGACAGGGGGAGGAGCAACACAGACACACAGAACGCGGGAGCCACACCAGGAGGGACAAGGGCGGGCACAGCAGACAAGGAGGAGGGGCACAAGGAGGAGGGGCACAGCAAGGCGGGAGAGGCAACCGGAACAGCGGGAACAGGGCACCAGAATGGAGGGGATGGGAGAGCGTGCGCATGGGAGGCAGCGACAATAAAGGGGATGGCTTGGCCAGCCAACCCCGTCGCTACCGGGTGCCAGGGCAACCCCTGCTCAACCGGCATCAGGTGGGGGGTGTCTCCCGCAGCCCAGATGGGCTGTTTGCGCAACAAGAGTGGGAGCCCATCAGGGGCAGACCAGCCATGAGGGGGAAAACATATGGTGGACGGCCCGGACAGCGCGTGGAGGAACAGGGCACCTGGGCCGCACAGAAACACAGCGAGGCAGGCTATGGACAGCCTGTGGACAGAGGTGTGTGGACAGCAAAAACAGTCAAACGACCCCGGCAACAACCAGCACATCCTCAATACGCCAACTATTGGGCGCCGCTGACACGCAAACGGCACACCATGCCACATTCAGCACAGTCCCAACACGCCAACTACTGGGCTCCGCGACCGCGGAAACGACACCAGCAAGAGCACCGGCCGCAGCGGCCGACAGAAAGTAGCGACCCGACGCAACATGCGAAGGGAAGAACGGGTGACCGTCCAGGGCCCCGTAAAGGAGCAACAACCAGACGGAATGTCACACAGGGGGTCATCATTGGACAGCCCTGGTACCAGCCGGCAACGCCTCGCCAGCGCTCCTGGCCTGGACCCCCCCCCCCAAAACAAAAATAAAACCAAGACCACTGCGCACGCCCGCACACTCACTCAGCGTATGGCACCCCCAACCCCACCCCCGCGAAGCCCAGAAGGGCGTCTGCGCACCCCAGGGCCCGCCTCCTGCTGCCGGCGCCCTCTCCCCAGCCGTCGTCGAGGAGCAGGAGCGTGAGCAGGCCGCCGCAGAGTACGCGGCCCGCGAGCGGGACCGCGCGCGCGACGAAAGCGAGAAGAAGGTGTGCGGTGCCCGGCACTGGGCGCTTCGCTCTGGGAGGCGGTGCGCCGGCCGCACCAGTTTCAAGCCGCCCTCCCGCCGTCCCCGGTGGCATGTGGTGGGGGGACGAGGCACTCTGGGCCTCCCCCCCTGCCAGTGGGGCGCCTGATCTTGGGACCGCATGTTGGTATGGTCCCTGGGTTGTGCTCAGTGTTCGGTCGACGGGACGGGGGGGGGGTTAGAAATGGGTGTGCAGCGGTTAGAAATAGGTGTGCAGCGGTTAGAAATGGGTGTGCAGCGGTTAGAAATGGGTGTGCAGCGGTTAGAAACGGGTGTGCAGCGGTTAGAAATGGGTGTGCAGCGGTTAGAAATGGGTGTGCAGCGGTTAGAAATGGGTGTGCAGCGGATAGAAATGGGTGTGCAGCGGTTAGAAATGGGTGTGCAGCGGTTAGAAACGGGTGTGCAGCGGTTAGAAATGGGCCCGCACCGGGACAGTCGTAGCATTGGACAGCTCTGATCTCTGATTCCGAGGGATTCCTCGAGTGCCTTCTGCTGAGGGGGGCTCGCCGTTTCGCTGTGGCCGGAAACCAAACAAAAGTCTACATCCCCAACTTCAGAGACGTTGTCGGTGACGTCTGTGAGTGCCCATGTGTTGGTCGCCTCGTTTTGCCTCTGCCCATGTGCTTAGGCTGCTCGGGTGACGGTGCTCCTTGGGCAGCACCCCATGCAAGCCCCCACCGACGCGAGGGATGACTTCAGTTATGAGGTTTCTGCCGCGGACCGCGTGGCCGCCCGCAAATCGCTTTTGGAGAATTTTGTAGGTTTGGATGGCGCTGCAGTCCGTCCGTGTCTGTCTGAGGGCGTGTCAGTGTGCGCCTGCGATGGGCCGTGCGTGTGCCGCCTGCGCTTGCGTGTGCGCGCGCGCTTGTCCGGGTTTGTGTTTGCGTGGGCTCATTGTTTTGTGTTGTTTGTCATCGCGTTGGCCTTTATTTCTGCCGTTGTCTCGCTTTTACTGTTGACGGTTTGTGTTGCTCCCGTGTCAGTGTCTGCGTGCAAGGGCCGCCAAGTGGTGTCATGCACATTTCTTTGTTTGCTTGACCTGCCTCCGGACGAGAACTTGACGACAGTTGGGGCGAGTCGTGCTCACACCCCGAGGCAAGGTCAGCTGAGGTGACAAGTGGGGTGACGTGGGGTGACGTGACGTGAGGTGAGATGAGGGGAGGGGAGGGGAGGTGAGGCGAGGGGAGGGGAGGGGAGGGGAGGTGAGGTGAGGTGAGGTGGGCAGGGCTGTGTGAGCAACGCGGCAGGAAGGACGGCTGTACCCGTGCAGGTCCCCGCGAGTGTTGCTGCCTCGGTTCCGGTTCCGCGCTCTCTGTGTGTTTGGCCGCGCTATCTCTGGCCCATCGAATCGCCAGCCCTCGAACACATTGACGAGGGCCTGTCTGCCGCGCGGGGCGTGGGGGTCCGCCACTCCCCCCCCCCCCGACGCCCGTTTGTGCGCTCACAGGCACGGCGCGGATGGTGCTGACGATCAACCGCATCAAGACGCGCTTGGCCAACGCGTCCTCCAGCCTCAAAGGTACCCCCTCCGCGACGTTCTGCGACGCTCCTCGACCCCAGGAACCGCCCGCCGCTGCGGGGCGCCGGCCCGTGTATCGCGCGTCGTCCGTTTCGTGGCCGGCAGTGACTCAGACAAGTGCTCATGACCCCCCTCCAAAAGAGGATCCACCTCCTCTGGGAAAGGGGATGGACCCCCCGGGGGCAGCGGTGGAGTCAAACTGCTCGGAGGTTGAGGGGGGACCTTAAAGATGCAGGAAAGACGATCGACCCTTGGCGGATATTGTCGGAGCATTTGGACTTTTTCGTAGAGAACTGCCCCCCCCCCCCCCCCCCACGTGCAGGGGAGTAGTGGAATGGCCGTACACCACAGGGGGGGGGGGGGGTTACCCCACTGATGATCTCCGCCCGCCTTCAACGGGGACCATAGGGGGAGGAGGGGGGTCCCAGCCAAAGTCCCCCGATCCCCCCTCCCCCCTTCCCCCAGGGCTGACCGTGGGTGTGCCCGGGGTGTGCCGGCCCGATGTCGATGCGATGCGCAATCCGCGCCCCATGCCTTAGGCCTTGCGTCCAGAGGACGGACAGAGCCATGGGCTGGGTGCATGCCAAACCAAACCAAACCAAAGCAAACCAAACCCTCCCCCCCCCCCCTTCTAATACATCCCTGGTTTACCCCCCCCCTTCTAATACATCCCTGGTTTACCCCCCCCTTTCTAATACATCCCTGGTTTACCCCCCCCTTTCTAATACATCCCTGGTTTACCCCCCCCCCCCTTTCTAATACATCCCTGGTTTACCCCCCCCTTCTAATACTGATACATCCCTGGTTTACCCCCCCCCCTGCAGATCTACGGGACCATCGCGGGAAATCACGAATTTACCGCTGGGAAAATCTGATCGGGCTACTTTTCGTACGCAAATTTTTGGGTCCCAGACCCCCCCCCCCCACGTCTGCGTAGTCGAGGTCCTCAGAATTCAATTGGGGGGACCAACGATTTCCAAAGCCAACGACAGGGGGATGCCTGATTCCCCGACACCCCCGCAGGAGACCCCCCCCGACCCCCGCGCGCCGGAGGTGGGCAAGGGCGGCCCCCCGGCGCCACCCCCCCCCCCCCTCCCCCCGGCCCTGGACGGTCCCCACACGACCCGGCCGCGCCCTCAGAGGGCGTGCAGCGCACGGATCTCCCACGGGGCAGTGACCCGCTGGAGGGCGATGCCCCGGGGCCAGTGAGAGAGAGAGAGAGAGAGAGAGAGAGAGAGAGAGAGTGCGCGGCGCGGGTGGCGGATGGAGGCCCCGGGCCCAGGGCTTCTTTAGAATAATTACAAACCAGGGGGGGCGGGGACCCCTCCCCCAAAACCCCCTCCCCCCCTCCCCAGACCAAAGTGACCATCGCGGGAAAAAACGAAATTTACAATAAGGAAAATCTGGTCAGGCCATTTTTGGTACACCAAGTTTTGGGTCCAAAACCCCCTTCCCCCCTCCCCACCCTGCTCAAAAGAAGCCCTGCCCAGGCCGCGTTTGGGGGTGGGAGGCGGACGGAGACAAGGGGCGATGGTGAGCGTTGCGACGGACATGCCCCTCTCCCCCACCGATCGCGCCCCCACCAGAGGCAACACCACGAGGCACGAGGCTGCCGCGCACCGCTCATTGGGGACCACGTGGGGATCCGGACCCTGTCCTACATCGGACGGGATTGGAGGGCACCCTCTAAATGATTGTGGGTTTGGGGACGATGGAACGTGATGCCTGGCAGCGCCGGCTGCGGCGAGGGGGGCGGGGGGGGTCGGCGATGCTGCAAATGGTGGGCAGGGGGTTCGAAAACAGTCCCCCCCCCCCGCGCGCCACCCGATGGCGAGCAGCGGAAGTGGCCGCACGCAATGCCAGGCATCGGTCGCCCGCAGCCGGGGGGGCGCGCCCCCAGAACACACAGCGGGGCGCGTCGCAGCGGAAGTGCCAACTCTCATATATGTGCGTCCTCAGGGGAGAAGGCAAACTACCAACTGAAGGCAGATGACGCTCCTGCGATCAGCCTCTTCACGCTCCCCGCCGCGAATGCGAGGTATGACTGGCCCGTGCATTGTGTGCCTCGATGGTGGCGTGTGCATGACGAGGGAGGGGGTGTGACGGGACGGGGCATCAGATGTTCGATATACTGCCGGGGACGGAATCATTCGCTGGTAATCTGGGGTGCAGGGGGGGGGGGGCTCAGAAATCCGACTCCGAATCCGACTCAACCTCTAAGGCCGAAGGAGTGCCGAGGACGACACGCAAAGCCGCCTGTGTTTCAGGTTCAGATGACACTGTCCTATAATATGCATGCATGGCCTTGGTCTGTAGCTATGAGTGACTCTTCTAATTTGGTGCGAGGCACACTGTACATAGTGTTTTGCAGCTTTATTGTGAAGATCACACATTGGACTAAAGGCTGGAAGTGCCTATGGCGGGGGCATTCAGTCATTCAGAACCGACCATTGCTCTCTCTCTCTCTCAGAAATCCGATAGCGCGAGGGGTTCCGGAAACCCCCCCTTTTTCAAAAATGATCTCGTGGGGCTTTTTTTAAGGGTGTTTTTTGATGCAAGCGCACCATTTGTGAAAGATCTTTCCGGTGACATTCTTTTGGGCTACGCATCCACAATTTTGGTGGTCATTTGAGGTGGGGATATGGACTCAAAACACACACAGTTTTTGGTGGCCCCTTGAGTTGGGGATGTGGAGGGGGTTGGAAAAAAATTTCGTGCCTGGAAAAAGTTTTCGTACCCCCCCCCCCCCGGGGGTTGGCTGCGAACAAAGTCTCACGTGATAATTGTAGCATTTGCAATTTTCCGCCCAAAAAGCCACGG